>VXBP01001758.1:0-12697 GCA_013400115.1 Rhinopomastus cyanomelas | reverse complement strand
GCATTGGTATATAGGCACTTCAGGGAGCGAGCCAAAATCAGCAGTTGAAGTGCAGTGCTAAGTACAGCTACTGAGAAACTGCACATCTTGGCACCATCATAGTTTTATGTAAATAAAAATGCAAAAGCTGGGAGAGAGAAAAAGAAAGCAGTTTGACTATTTCTGGCTTTACAACGGGTGCATTGAGATTGGAAGTGATGTTCAGTGAACACCACAGGCAGCCTCACCAGCTGCTAACGATGAAACATTTAACACCAACAACTGCAGACTAGTACCTTACACTCCAGAACACCTCCACCTGTCTGACAACATGGTAGCAGTAATTAGCTAACAGGGAATTCAGGAATGAATTGAACCACCGCAAGTCATATTTGAAATGCGACTTATCCTTAATTTGGCACCACAACGCAGCCTCAGCGTCAAGGGAAGCTGATCCCTCACTCTTTGGTGTTGTATTTTATTGCAGTTCACTGCTCATACACGTAACATACTCCAGGCATGGGGTAAATTCTTTCTTGTATTTTATCAGCACTATGTAAGCCGTGAAGTTTAGATGAAGAGACTGTAAACACTTCCCTCCCTTCTCTGTAACTGTTGCAACCAGCAGTTTTTGAAGGTTTAACAGTTCAGGCATACTTATGAAAGAAATCTTAGACAGACATCAACAAATGTCCTAAACTCACAAAGCTGAGATTTTATTAATTTGGTTCTTTCCTGCTCATTCCACAGGTAGTTGAGGCTAAGATTTCTCAGCATTAGCCTTTTTATTACGTGGGTTTTCCTTACACTTTAACAAAGCCATTTTAAACATGTTTTATGGTTGTTCTTATTATATATGTAAATGAAAGCAGGAAAGGATTCACAGAGTCACAGAATGGCTTATGTTGGAAGGGACCTCAGAGATCACCTTGTCCCAATTCCCTGCCATGGGACACCTCTCATCAGACCTGGTTACTCATATCCCCATTCAACCCGGTCTTGAACACTTCCAGGGATGGAGCAGCCACAACCACCCTGGACAACCTCTCTTCCAGTGTCTCAGCAGCCTGATAGTGAGGAATTTCTTTCTCAGACCCAATCCAAATCTACCCTGTTTTAGCTTGAAACCACACTCCTTGTCCTATCACTACAGCCCCTTGTGCAAGTCCCTCTCCAGCTGTCCTGTAGCCCCTTCGGATATTGGAAGGCTGCTATAAAGTCACTGCAGCCCCAATTCCCTCAATCTGTGCTCATAGCAGAGCTGCTCCAGCCCTCTGACCATCCCTGTGGCCTCCTCTGGTCTTGCTCCAACAGCTCGCTGTCCATTATGTTCCAAACCATTTTACAGTGTCATTAGATTTTTTAAAATGTTTTATTCCTCCTGAAACCTTGATGCAAAGGAAAATATGATACACAACTTCACCATAAACGGTAAAGCTGCCTTGTTTAGAATGTTAGCACCATTTCCCCTTAATTCTGTCTTCATCTGATTTCTGTGGCCAAGAAAAGAAGGCAGGAGGCCAGAGAAGTTCTAATGCTCCAGTCAGCTGGGGAGGCATCTAGAGAAAACAGCTCACTGCTCAGAAGAGCTGAGGAGTGTAATACTGCTCTCAAACTCTACAGAAGAGGGCTATACGCTTGCACTGGTCACAGCAGCTTTCAGCTGAGGAACCCTCTTTCACGTTCCCAAGACTGTTCTGTAATAGGAAATTTTGAAGTTTTGCTGCTGCTGCTGTTTTTTTCACATCTTTGCACCCGGTGTTTTAGAAGTGTCTGGAGTCAAGAGCTAAGACTGGCTGCCAGAAGGTGCAGAGAGAGCAGCAAATGTAGACACAAGTCTCTCAGGGAGAGTCAGTATCATCTTCGATACTCTCCAAGCTTTGAATGGGCGACACTTCTAGCCTCTGCCAGCTTGAGGTAAAAAAACAATCTTGAGTCATGTCCAAATGTGGGTCTTCCCAAGGGTAACCTGTCAGCCGTCTGCTGAATGTAATGTAGTTTCTTAAAGTAGATAAATTAACTTTAACTGGTTTTGGTGGGGAGGGAGGGCTCTGGTGTCAACTATAATTGTACAGACGGATACGTGTGTTTGGGTTTTTTTTATTTATTATAAAGAGGTATGAGCTTGCTGTCATTAAAGCCCCGCGATCTGGTTTTTAGTGTCTGATCCAATTATGTGCACGTCTGGGAAGACACACAACCAAATAAATAATTGGAGAGGTGCAACTCTGAAACGACAATTGTTATTCATCGATCTCTTTCTGCAAGTTGAGATTGAGAGATGTAAACTTCAAGTGAATGAGATCTCCTGGGTGAGATTCTTCAGTTCAAACACAGTAAACAACTGTTGTCCTCTGATGCACATTTTAGTACTGCTAGAGGCAAACTTTCTAAACATTAATAAAAGCCCTACTACTGGCAGAGTGTACAGATGAAAGGGAAGCCTTGGGAGCTGGTACAGAATTTCTTGCCACAGTCTAAGTATATTCAAAGAAACACACATTTCAGGTTAGAAAGGAAAGGAGATTCCCTAATTTACTCTAGTATTTCCCCTTCTGGAATCACTGAGAGGTCAACATTGAGTAAACTGCAACAGATTACACATGCTGTGTTGTGAATCTTTTGATTAAAAACCCAAGGGAGGATCAGGTACCCTGTGTCCAAAAGCCACTATAATTCAACGGACTATGCATTCTCCTGCTTTGCTTCCCAAAAGTACACCCCTAGGGGGGCTCTGGTCTGTAGGAGACAAGCAAATGGTGCTTACCCAGCCACACGCACGAGTAGCAAGGGAAAATAAAAGAGCTCTGCCAGTGACCACAGCCTCCTAAAAACTGGCAGTTTGCTTGTGGAGGCAGTTCCGTCCTCCACAAGAATGGTGGCCTTAGTCTTCTAGAAATGCTTACACATGTAAAATGGCATCTCACCTCAGGTGGATCTGTCTGTGCAAGCAGGAAACATTCATACTATTCCTAGTTACAGTAATCTTCAGTCTATATTTGGTTTTGTTAATGTTATGACATTGCAGCCGTACTGGAAAGAGCAGCATTGTCCAGGTGTTCTTTGGCGTCTACTGAGAAAGAAGACACGCCACTTATACAGTAATAAGGGAATCATAGGACCACAGAATCATCCAGGTTGGAAGAGACCTCCATAATCATCCCATCCAACCCAACCTAACCCCACCATGCTCCCTAGTACCACATCTACACGCTTGTTGAACACCTCCAGGGATGGCGACTCCATCACCTCCCTGACCACTCTGTCAGGGAAGAAATTTTTCCTGATGTCCAAGTCACAGAGCAGAGGGAAAAAGCCCAGCCTATCTCACTTGATGAGAGCATTCCAAGCAAAAGCTAAGCAAAGACTGAAAAAAATTAGAAAACTTTCTTTTTCGCTCAGAGAATCACAGTATCAAACTCATTAAATGTTCTAGCAGCCCCTAAGCCTCCTGTGACCTCAGAAGCAGAGATGTGAGACAGCTTCTAACTCTCTAGCAGAAGTGATGGGTAGCTACTGGCTCAGACAGCCTCTGCAAGGCACTTATTCTTTCAAACCTATTCCGCCTATCAGGTCCCCTTCTGCCTCAAGCATCAGCACCCACCACTTCTAGCCAGAGCACCAGCCAGATCATTTTCACTTACATTGCTCTGTTGGACACCTGGGAAGGAAATGAGATCAAAAGTCTGTAACAGATAAGAAAATATGCAGATTCCACTAATGACACAAGAAGTATCCATAATGATTCTATGATGTCTCCTGTTCAACAGTCTGGGCAATTTTGGAAGAGACAGTCTTAGTCTTTAAAACTTTCAGAGAGCAATTAAGCAGCATTATTTTCTAATCTGTACGTAGAAGTCAGACACGCATTTACAGTTAGACAGTCAGTACTCTGACGAATGATGGTCTCAGAGGACATTTCAAAAATACCCTAAGGTATAACCTGTAAAGGCACACACTTCGAGTACCTTAGCTTCTGTTTTAGAATTCTTAAGACATGTCTCATCTTTTAAAACTCAAATTATCTACCTTTCCTCTTAACACAAGATGGAACCTTTAGGCATTTTTCTGCCTAAAGGAGAAAGGTGATTTTCACTACACGACAAGAGGGGCCTGCACTCAATTACTACAGCACTTCACAGAGTTTGGGTGTAGGAAGACACAGACACAGCAAAAACTCCAGCTAATATCAAACAGCAGTGGCACAGGCTGTGCAAATGTATGATTTGCCTCTGGAAAAATCTTGTAAGGAGGTATCTGCAGAAAACATGAGCAAACTGCAGCTAGCTGGAAGCAGCTGGGAGCTTTGCGTGAGCACAGTGCCCTCTGTCACACTGCAGCTGGGGAACTCGGGGGAAGACACGGACAGATTAATCCATAGTTCAGGTGATCTGCTCACAGACAACTGAGTTTTCCCTAAATCTTCTTGTGCACTGCAGCAGACTGTTAAGAACTGCTCAAGCACAGGCGATCGATTCCATAGACACGCAGTAAGAATTTGAGTAGAAAAGAAATGTGAATGTAATTCAAACAATACAAAAGACAGTCAGTGCTTTGGCTTTTTTTGTCTTTGCAAAGTGAACCCTGCTCTTTCCTAGAAGTATTTTGTAGCCTTGAGACTTTGATTGCAGCACAGGAGCAGTTCTCCATTTTTTGCTCCCAAAATAACTTCAGGTTGCAAATACAAAGAATTACAGTATTTTTTGACAATGCTGCATTTGGCTTGTGGAATTGCAAATTCTTGGCTTTTGATTCACTCCCTGCAAAAAAATAACACAGTCTGTATTTGACTTCAACTTTTGTGTAAGTGCAAGCAACAATGGCAGTATTTTTTCAGATGAGCCACACTGATAGCTTTGCACTTCCTTGAGGCCTCTTCTCACTGAATGAACTCCAGGGAATGGCATCATGTCGGGCTTTCCAGATGGATTATGTGAAGCCATAGCTCAATGTCATCTTCAATAGCAAGGCTCATAATTAAAGGTCAAATAGTCACTTCATCTGCAATCAATCAATAGAAGAAGTACTAATGCTAAGTACTAATCAATCAATGGCAAATGCACTAATAAAAGCCATGCATCAAACGTCCACACGTGTATGCGTGTGCTCACATGCACCGTGCGTGTGTGCGAGCAGGGAGAAGGCAAGGAAGAGAACAAAGTGTTGGTGAACACGCCACAGGCCACTGTGAGTGCTGTTATTTATCTTCACCCTGGTACCTGTATATCCTGTTTCACTCATTAAGGGAAAGACAAGGTGAGTCTGTCTGCGTATGTGATGCACAGTATTCAAAAACATGCCCAAGCACCCACCTCCACACCGAAATAGCGGCTGGTGCTCTGAACTAAAGAACACAATGGCACCTACGCCGTGTAATGTGTCCTTATACAAACATGCCCTGCACTGTGATCTTTGAGGCAAAAAGTGCGTCAAGCATTCTGTCTACAAAACAAACCCCAGCATACGGGAACAGCACTCATTGCCGTGCAGAGCAAGCACTTATTCATGGATTCAGCAGTGGAAGTGGCAGTTGGCCTCATGAGCATGCACTGCATGGGAATTAGCTGGTTTCATAATATGGTGTGGGAGAAAGTGACTTATAAATGTCTTCTCATGCCTCTCCTATTACCACTTCTAAAGCTTGAAAGCTGTCAGCTCTTCTCCCACTTTAGTCAGTGCCATTTTAAGCTCCCCAGGGAATGGGCCAGACGTACCTATTTGGAGTTTCACCTGCCAAGCCGAGAGAAATCAGTTTCAAAGTGAAAGAACAAGTCTTGGGGGGTCATTTATACACTACCATTGCAAACTCGAAGACAAACAAAGCAGAGCTCCATAACGGATGTGAAACCAGACCCCGAGCTCCATTTGCGCTTTCAGTCACTGTAATGACAGAAGGAGAGGGAAAAACTCTCCCTGCTACAAGACAACAGAAGGTTTCTCAGTGCCCGGTTTATACTAAACACCTCTGGACAAGCAGAAGTGTGACAGAACAACAACAGAGTAAGGGCCAAAATGCCTTCTTCTGCTGGGTGGACGAGACGGCATTGTGGACAGATACATTTAACTGCCAGTCTGAAATGGCTGAGCCTCAAAAGCACATTACAACTACTCTGCTTCCACTTTCAGTGAAGGAACTAATACTGGCTGCTCTGGCTAAGTAAAAATAAAATAGAAACCCAAGAGGGTACTAGCAGACAAAAAGTGACCAGACTCAGCTGTGTGCTGAGGGGACTGGTCACGATAGACTTCATGAAGTTGCTTGGTAGAGCAATTAAATGAAGTGAAGAGCCCTCATTTTTTTTTCTGGGTGATGGCAAGCCCCTCTAGGATTTAAATATTTAAAAAAGGACTTTGTGCTTATTTTCTTAGTGTTATGGTAAGTTGCAGAAGTAGTCAGCAGAAAATAACTGTCGGCATCACCATTGTGAAAAATGTCCTTCCCTTCTCTGAATCCACTGCGAAAGGGTTACTGTTTCCCTCCTTTGCATCAACCTCCTGCGCATCCGAAGATGACTATTGTGTTTGAGCCGTCTTCTCAACAATGGCAGTTTTTTCAGCCTTCCTCTGGGATCGCATTTTCGAGATCTATCGCCATGCACGGCACCCTCCCCTGATCTCTTTCCAGTTGGTCCACATAATTTTTTAATTGTAGAGCCCAAAATGTCATGCAAATGTCAAAAGCCGTAATGCTCTCAAGCCATCAAACTTCTGCTACTTCTCTGCAACCCACAGGGCCTTGTGTGAAAGGAAACTGGGTTAACTGGTTACGATATGCATTTGACAAATCTACAAGGCTGTTACTAATTTCCTTGTTTCTTCCAATGCTGTTAAAATAATTTATTTTGGTGGTTTTCTACGAAATGAAGTTAAACTCACTGATCTATAACTCCTTGTCCCTTCCTCGTTTCCACTGTGATCAAGAGGCTTTATCTTTGCCTTTTTCTCGTCTTCCAGGAAGTCCTTCATTTCTCACAGACTTTCAGGGGCACTTGCTAACCGTTCTGCAGCACAGGCCTGGCTGAAGCAAAGAACCCTGAGATGAATTTAACTCGATCAAACTGACTTGGAAAACACCTCACTTAAGTCCCGACTTGTTCTTCCCATCTCTGGCTGAGTTCTTCCCTTTGTTACTGACACTGGCTGTGCTCCTCTTCAACAGACGCAGACATGAAAAGGCAAACATTCAGTCACATAAGCTTTATCAAGCTTATTCTTTTATTTATTTATCTATCAAGTGTATGTTTTCGTATTTTGAAATACAGTGAGGGCATATGCAAGTACTAGCTGTTTCAGTGACTGAAAATAATGACAAAGCCGTAGCAAGTGGTTGTAAGCTCAACGGATTTATCAAGTTGTTCCGTGAATTGCTGTTAGAACATCTGACGTCACTAAGGGGCCATTATAAATTAATTGTCATACATAAAACCATCCAAATTACCTACAGTCTTCAAATAAACACAGATCTTTTGCTCACGTTAAACAAAAGTCTACTTGCAATTTCTAACTACGCCCACACGCTTTGGTTCTCACTTGTACCTCGCAGCTCCTGGGCGTAAGATTTTGCAGTCAGACTGGGCAGATACACCTTATAACCATTAGTAACAAACCTGGCATTTTAACAAGATCCAATGTGGCAACAGAACAGAATAAGGAGAGAAAAAAAAAACTCTCGCTTTCTGTAAATAAGGTGATCTTACTTCATAACTCATACAATTGTGAAATCTCATCTAAGACTATGTAATCTGGCCTGTAATAAGCTTTCATATTACCTGTGCGAGTATATTATCCTACTATTAATATCCTACTGGTAGCATTACTCGTCACACTAAACGCACGACCATTTAATCAGAGAACCAGCAACCAGACCTATTTTTCGTCAGCACAGCAAGGTATAAATGTTACTGTTGTTGTGCTCAAAAGCTTAAAAGCTTATCTTCTGACTTACCCAGGGTGAGGGATTTGTGTGTGGAGCAGAAAACAATAGCCACTGTGTCTGCTGGGGTGAAACCAGAGTTATTCCTAGAAAAGAAAGAGTTTTAATAACCTCTGATAGTGGAAACCTTAAAAGATCATCAATCAAATATATTACTTTGCGGATACATATGCATGCTCGCATCGCTTTGATCAGGTCTAGTGACAGAAATAATTCTACCCACAAATGAACTGTAGTGCTTGATTTTTCTTTTAAAAGCAGAACTGTTTCTCAGTTGTGGCAAAATCCCTAATGAATGCTCTCCCATGCGAAAGACAGGACCTCTAAACACAGGTACGAACACAGACACAACTTTTCTCCAGCCAAGGTGATTTTTGCCAGCTTGCTACATCACGTCAGTGGCCTGCTGGCCTCTGTGAAAAAAAGGAGAGCGACTTACAATTTCTGAGTATGTCATGTTAACAAATTAGTCAATTTAGGCAGTGTTGAGTCCACACTATGGGTACTATGTTGCACTTCGGAGGCAAAACTGCATCTACGGGTTTACACATTGGGAATAAGGCCAGGAAAGCTGGAAAAACAGCATTAAAAAAATTAGGTGTGTGACTGGTCAACGGAGCCTACTTTGGCCTAAATTAGGACTCCTTTCATGGTATTCTGAATATCTGCAAGACTGGCTGAGTTGTTTACTCTATAGGGCATTTTAGATTTTACACTTGGGGCATATTTCCCCCACATGTTAGGTCTAGCAGTTATTTAAAAACGCCTTCCAAAGTCAGGGTATGATCTTGTCACAGTGAAATTTTCTTACGGCACTAAAAATCCGTAAGTAGCTCTAAGGCACTGCAACCTTCTTTGTGTATAATTTATACAAAGCATATGTCTGGAGTCTGCTCTATTGCGGTAATTCCCGTTGAGCCAAGTGCTGCTGAGAAAAACACCTCAGCAGCCTAAATCAGAGGACAGAGGTGGATGCTCTGTCCAGCTGAGGTGATGCACGAAGCCGCTGGCCAAGCCATTCTCAAAGTACCATTTTTGAGAAGTGAATGTACAACTGTTCTTCCTGGTTGATATTTAAACATAAAATAATAAAAAAAAAGCTCTACCAAACATTAATTCAGGACAAGTGTCTTCTAAGCATCACCATCTAAGTGTAACAAATCTGACACATACAGAGAAGAGTGAATTGTCAGCCCAGCAAATATATCTTGAGATGTAAGAAGTCAAACTGAGTTCTCTCTCTCATATGTCATCAGCATGTCTGCAGGGCAAATTATACCTTCAGTGACATCTGTGCAAATCCATTTTTTCCAGTGGATGAGGTATAGCAGTGATTGATTGAGATTTAACAGTTCTGTAATTAACACCTAAGAAAGGAGAGGATTCAGGTCCTGGTCTCTTAGCCTATGAAGCTCTAACAGACAAACTGCAGTAAGGACAACATGAAATACGAAAAAGGAGGTCACTCCTACTCAGACTCCTGCATTTAGGCATTTGCATTAACTGTATCCCCCAAATCAAAGATACCACACAAGATCAATATTCAAAGGTTCTGATTCAGCACATTTGCTTACCTTGTAGAGAACAGGAAAGTCAAAAACATGAAGCTCATCTGAAGAGAAAATACTGAAAGAGAAACAAGCTAGAATTAGATCACAGAAGTAATTGTCACTAAAATCTCTGCAATTGCTGCCTACGCGCCTTTTGCCTCCATATGAGGGGTCAGGACCTAAACTGGACCAAGCCTGTCCAAACAAATCCAATGGGAGACGATCTTTAAAAAACAATCTGGGAGAACAACACTTACCACTAGATCCAGGAAAGCCAGGTCTAATACTGTGGTAACTCTTCTGTATCAGGTATTTCTTGACACCGTGAACAGCAGGCAAGTTCAGGCGCTGCCTATCTGTTTGCACGAGTGTTGCTTATTGCGTTGACAATCTCTCAGAGATGCTCCAGTTGCCAAGTGTTTAATTTTAGCCCCTTTCTATTTAACAGAAGGCACAATGTGCGAGCATGACCACAATAAATATCCTCACACAGGGAGTGTATTACTATGCTGATGAATGATCGCTGTTAAGAACATCACCGTAGTCATTTTAATGGTAGCCCTCTAACACAAAGCTCCTGCACTGGGCAGGGGAAGTCAAACAAAGCAGCTCCAGTTTGGGCTCAACCAGCTTTGTAAACGTGGATGGTTTGGGGGGGATCCTGAGGGGAGCTCTTCTGACACCCGCTGTGATTGTGGGATGCACAGAGCTCACCTGCAGAGATGGAGGGAGAAGGAAACAGCTGCCCCACTGTGTTGTGAGTAGCTGCTGGCACTGCACGAACTGAATGTTGTGCTGGAGCACAGGAATTCCCCCCAGAGCCAGAGGAAAAGCCCTGTGACCTGCACAGACCTTTTCTGGGTGTTTATAGGTTATGGGGGAAGGGCTCTTACTTGCAGCAGCATCTGGGATGGGTTGTCTCCCTTTTCCTGGCCATACTTGTGAATGCAGTAAGGCTAATGTGTCCCAGGGTACCACAAGCAGCATTTGATTTTGACCCCAGTTTACAACTGGGAAACATGGCAAGGATATTAGCTATTACCAGTGACATTTTTGATTCTCTTACATACATTTCCTTGGATGTATAAATGTCACCTCAGCATGCACTCAATCCTTCCTTGATGAACTAAGGAAATAATACATTGTTCCTGAACTAAAAACATTTCCTGCACATGGATCTAACCTGCATGGAAAAAATACCCAATCCCTTAATACATATCATTCTGTAAAGCAATAAGCACGTGTTGCTGACATTTACCCCCTTGCACATATTTTGCTGTGGCTAAAATATGAACATAAAAATTCCTTAAAAACATTACTCATCAGAAAAATAAAAGCAGTTTCATCTCAGACTCCTCATGCGAATTTCACTTCCCAGTACAACACCACACACACATCCAGCCAACACAGCCACAGGCAGGACAGAAAGGTTTTCTAGAACACGATGTGTGTATCAATCCCTAAAGCATCCTTGTGCTTTTTTGGTGCATAAATATTTTAGACTTCAGTAAGGGCTTTGATGCAGCCCCCCATGAATCCTAATGAATCAGCTAGCTGCCCATGGCTTGGACAGGCACATACTCTGCTGGGTGGAACACTGGCTGGATGGCCGGGCCAAGAGAGTTGTGGTCAATGGAGCTAAATCCTCTTGGAGGGCAGTGATGAGTGGTGTCCCCCAGGTCTCAGTGCTGGGGCCACTTCTGTTCAATGTCTTTATCAATGATCTTGATGAGGGGATTGAGTGCACCCTCCATAGGTTTGCAGACCACACCAAGTTGGGAAAGAGTGTTGATGTGCTGGAGGGTAGAGTAAGGCCCTACAGAGGGACCTTGACAGACTCTGTTGATGGGCTGAAGACAACTGAATGCGTTTCAATAGTGCCAAGTGCTGGGTCNCTTGACAGACTCTGTTGATGGGCTGAAGACAACTGAATGCGTTTCAATAGTGCCAAGTGCTGGGTCCTGCATTTTGGTCACAACAATCCCCTGCAACGCTACAGGCTTGGGGAAGTGTGGCTGGAATGCAGTCTGGCAGAAAAGGACCTGGGGCTTCTAACTGGCAGGAGGATGAATATGAGCCAGCAGTGTGTCCGAGTAGCCAAGAAGGCCATTGGCATCCTGGCCTGTATTAGAAACTCTGTGTCCAACAGGAGTAGGAAGGTGATTGTCCCCCTGTACTCAGCACTGGTGAGGCTGCACCTTGGGTACCGTGTCCAGTTTTGGGCACCTCAGTACAAGGGAGACATTGAGGTGCTGGAGCAAGTGCAGAGGAGGGCAACAAAGCTGGTGAAGGGCCTGGAGAATAGATCTTATGAGCAGAGATTAAGAGAGTTTGGGCTGTTTAGTTTGAGGAAGAGGAGGCTGAGGGGAGACCTCATCACTCTACAACTATCTCAAAGGACATTGTAGAGATGTTGGTGCTGGTCTCGTCTCAGAGGTAATTAGCGGCAGAACGAGAGAGAAAGGCTTCAGGCTCCAATAAGACAGGTTTAGATTAGACATCAGGAAAAATTCTTCGCAGAGAGAGTGGTCAGGCACTGGAATGGGCTACCCAGGGTGGTGGTTGAGTCATCATCCCAGGATGAGTTTAAAAGACACTTAGATGTGGTGTTGGGGGATATGATAAATGAGGTGAGGGGTGAACTTGTAGAGTAGCACTGATGGTTGGACTTGATGATCCCAAGGTTCTTTTCCAACCTGAATGATCCTGTGAGTCTATGACTCTATATTTGAACTCCCAATGTGTTTCTAGGTTTATAATACAGTAAGGAAGAACTATTTGAAAGTTAAACCAGTGGTTTTGAGTAGGAGCTCAATCCCAAATCTTTCCTGTCTGTTTGAAATGCAACATCTGTGCATTTATGGGTGTCTCATTAGAAAGAAGTGAAACCAGAATGGTTGTAAGCACTTGGAAAGAGATACCATGTCCCTTTAGAATCATAGAATCATAAGAGATTGGAAGGGACCTCGAAAAACCATCTAGTCCAATCCCCCTGCCAGAGCAGGCTCACCTCACTGCAGAAGCCATGGAAACAGAGTCACTCAGGGTAGGAAGGAACCATTGTCCAGTTCCAACACCCCCAGCACAGGCAGAGACACCCCACCCTAGACCAGGCTGGCCAGAGCCCCATCCAGCCTGGCCTTAAACACCTCCAGGGGTGGGGCCCCAATCACCTCCCTTGTCAACTCATTCCAGGCCTTCACCACTGTCACCGTGAAGAACTTCCTCCTCACAT
>VXBP01001756.1:27769-67230 GCA_013400115.1 Rhinopomastus cyanomelas | reverse complement strand
GAGGTGGATCTTGAACTAGCTCCAGGACAGAAGCCAGAGAGTAGAGGTCAATGGGACAGAGTCTAGTTGGAGGCCTGTATCTAGTGGAGTCACCCAAGGGTCAGTGCTGGGACCAGTCCCATTCAATCTATTCATTGATGACTTGGATGAGGGATCAGGGCACACTGTCAGCAAGTTTGCTGATGATGCAAAGCTGGGTGGTGTCTTCTCAGTGTCATCTAGTGATAGGACAAGGGGCAGTGGGTGTCAGCTGGAACAGAGGAGGTTCCATATAAATACCAGAAGGAACTTCTTCATGGTGAGGGTGATGGAGCCCTGGAACAGGCTGCCCAGGGGTGTTTGTGGAGTCTCCATCTCTGGAGATGTTTAAAACCCACCTGGATGTGTTCCTGTGTGACTTGGTCTAGGTGGTCCTGCTGTGGCAGGAGGGCTGGACTAGATGATCTTTCAAGGTCCCTTCCAATCCCTAATGATTCTATGATTCTAGAGAAAGAGACTCAACGACCAGCCCTGGGTAGCCTGTTCCAGTTCTCTGTCACCTTCACTGCAAAGAAGTTCTTGTGCTGAATTCTCTATAAACTGAAGAAAAATACAACCAGAAAAAGCTTCTTGGTAATCTCCACTTTTGAGAAGACTGCACAACCCCTACACCAAAGGCTGAATCGTGACATGTTGTCACAGCTTCCTGCTGTAAGCACAGCCTCCGTGCAGTGCCTGGGAGGGGGAGTTCCATACAAATGTGTACACACACTGCACCCCCTGCACCGAGCTGCACTCAGACAGTCTCATCTCCGATTTCTAGCTGACAGCTCATATAGTGAAAACAACCATAAAACAAACCCACGAGTCCCATGTCATGACCAGCCACAAGATGACTGACAGATGCTGTCATTTAGCTCCTCTCCCTCCCCAAAAGAGAGTAAGAAAGGCGATAAGGGAGAGATTTAGGGATTAGGAGAGAGAACTACAACAGCTTTAATGAAAGCAATGACAGTATGAAATGAATACAGAACCAGTGGTGAATCCAACCCCCTGCTGGCAATTACATCAGCATCATCAGTGATGCAGATGCTGGGGAAGTCCTCAGTGCCAGACAGGAACCAAATGCAGGAGCTAGGTTCAGGAATTCACAGGCTAGGATCAAAGGCAGAAGGGACAGTCTTCCATGGACATTTGCCATTGAAGAAGAGAGGCAAAAAGGGGAGAGGCAAGAGGGCTCATGGTCCCTCAGCTTTGTACCCAACATGAGGTCGATGGGCTGGGATACCCTGTTGGCCAGTGCTGTCCACTCCTCCCTGCAGGTGCAGCCCCTCACTGCACCCCAACGTTGGCACACAAGGTTAGCAGTGACCTTGGTCTCCATAGGAGCAGGGGGAGGCAAGAGCCTCTCTGCACAGCAGCTCCTGCTAGTAACTGTAAACACGCAGCCTTGTCACTGGTGGAAGCAGCCAGTGTCTGCACAAACAGGTCGCTGGCTGCAGGCAGTGGAGTGAGTTAGAAGAGGCTGAGCTCAAAGCTCAAACAACTGAACAGGATTAGTTCTGTTGTAACTCAAACCAGGACACCATCTCAATATAAAATTTATACCCAACTCTTCTACTTGTAGCACTGTGAATGCTCTTTGTTTCTTCTAAGCAGCCCCTCAGCTCCTGTCATGTTTCTAACAAAACACCACAGGAGGAAGCAAACTCGGGAGTTCCGAGGGCAAAGGCAGCAAGAGCCCCATCTTCCCAAGAGAGCAGAGGCTCTTGTTGCCTCTCTGACAGACCTCCCTAGAGGTCAGTTTTCAGTGCAAAGATAAATTTTTATACAGTCTGAGGCTCTAATGAAGAAAAAAACCAGCCAAGCTCCTTTATTTTGCTCTCGGTTTGCAAACCTTGTGACCTAAGACAAGGGGGAAAGGTTTTGATCCAGCAGCAAAGTCCCTCAAGAGTTATTAGGAGAAGAGAGAATTAAAGACAGCTCTGAAGTGGGACCTTCGTGCACAGGTGGGTGGCTCATGGGGCTTGCTCCAAGGGCATTAGGACAAGGAACCTGTAGCATGTGTAGGGAGGCAGGGAAATAGGGACAAGCAAGAAGAACGGGTACACACTAGCAATTTGCAGCCCTGTTATCCAGCTGGCTGCTAGAGAAAGCAGCTCTGGGGTACTGGTAACCAGTTAGCACTACCCCATGCCCTGCTGGGGCATGAACCAATGGCAGTTAGAGCTGCTTTCCTTTTCTATCTCCCCAGGGAAAAGCAGCAACTCTGTTCCAGCTCCTCCCCCGCGGCTGCAGCAGCCCTGCAGGTGCTCAGGATGCTGTTTAAAACCATCAGCAGCAGGTGACTCAAGGGCCTGTTATTTAAAAGCTACCAAAGCTAATTTAAAGTAGGAACAGTCCTTCATAGTGTTATGGACACAATACACCAGCTCTCCCCACTTTTCACTTCTTCCTCAATTCCCTGGGTCCCCTTCAATCCAATCTGCTTTCTACAAGGAAACTGATGGAGTCTCGGTGCGTTTGAGGAGCCCAGGACTTCGGTGCAGTTGCAGCACCCATCCTCTACAAACAAACTAATGACAGGACAAGGGGCAAAGGGTGTCAGCTGGAACAGAGGAGGGTCAACATCAACTTCTTCCCAGTGAGGGTGGCAGAGCACTGGAAGAGGCTGCCCAGGGGGGTTGTGGAGTCTCCTCCCCTGGGGACACTGAAAAGCCACCCGGACATGTTCCTGTGTGACTGGATCTAGGTGATGCTGCTCTGGCAGGGAGAATTGGACTGGATGATCTTTTGAGGTCCATTCCAATCCCTAAAGGTTTGTGATTCTGAGAAACACACAGGAGGGCACAGAGAAGAACCCTTTCCCTACCTACCATGACATTTCTGGGTGAAGAAGTCTGTTGCTGTCAGCTGACACTATGGGTTGCTCAGAGATTTGCTTTTATTCTGTTTAGAATCATTCAGGTTTTAAAAGACCCTTGGGATCATCGAGTCCAACCATCAACCCTACTTTACAAGGTCACCCCTAAACCAGAACCCTCAACACTACATCTAACGGACTTTCAAACTCATCCAGGGATGGGCACGCAACCACCACCCTGGGGCAGCCCATTCCAGTGACTGACCACTCTCTCCAGGAAGAATCTTCTCCTGATGTCCAGTCTAACCTTACCCTGTTGAATCATAGAATCACAGAACATTAGGGATGGGAAGGGACCTCGAAAGATCATCCAGTCCAATCCCCAGGTTGACTATATGGGGCAAACACAATCTCTAAAGCACAGAGCCTTGCATTGAAAGCAAGACACAATCACAGCATCACTCTGGTTGGAAAAGACCACTGGGATCATCAAGTCCAACCATCTACCCCACCTTACAAGTTCACCCCTAAATCACATCCCTCAACACCTCATCCAAACACATCCAGGGATGGAGACTCAACCACCTCCCTGGGAAGCCCATTTCAGTGCCTGACCACCCTTTCCATGACAAAACTTTTCCTAATATCAAGTTTAAACCTCCCCTGTTGTAACTTCAACTCCTTCCTCTTGTTCTATCACTAATTGCTTGTGAGAAGAGACCAGAACCAACATCTCTGCAATGTCCTTTCAGGTAGTTGTAGAGAGTGATGAGGTCTCCTCTCAGCCTCCTCTTCCTCAAACTAAACAGCCCTAACTCTTTTCATCTGTCCTCATCAGATTTCTTCTCCAGGCCCTTCACCAGCTTTGTTGCCCTCATCTGCACCTGCTCCAGCACCTCCAGATCTCTCTTCTATTCAGGTGCCCAAAACTGGACCCAGTACTCAGAAAGCTCTACCCATCACCAGATCCCACTGGGCACTGTGCAGCACAACCATTCTCACTCAAGTGAGATGAGGAAAGTGGAAGGAGTCCAGTTTAACTGTCAAATCTCATGTATTTAGCATTCAGGAGATAGAGAAGTCCTTCTGAACTGGCACACATGACTAGGAAATCATGGAGTAACAAGCACAGAATGCCAATTAGTTGTTTCTAACAGCAGAGGCATAGTCGTGCACTTTGGGTGTTGGACAACCACGTGCCACTCATGAACCACTGTCACAGACGGTAGTGAACAGGCTCGCTGTGAGCTCCATAGCCAAGGAGAAAGTTCCTTCCAAACCAGGCTCAGCTAACTTGTTCTAGGGCTGAAATCAAAGCCTGTGGACCCCTATGCAAGGTAAAACTTCCATCTCTTCCACTAAAGATGCTTTGTGTTGTAACTAACCTAGGNTAGTCGTGCACTTTGGGTGTTGGACAACCACGTGCCCTATGCAAGGTAAAACTTCCATCTCTTCCACCAAAGATGCTTTGTGTTGTAACTAACCTAGAAGTAATGAACATTCAAGACACAATCATAGAATCTAAGAACGGCTGAGGTTGGAAGGGACCTTGAAGATCCTAGACTCATTAGGGATTGGAAGGGACCTCAAAAGATCATCTAATACAATCCCTCTGCCACAGCAGGATCACCTAGAGTCAGTCACACAGGAACACATCCAGGCAGGTCTTAAACATCTCCAGTGAAGGAGACTCCACAACCTCAACGGGCAGCCCCTTCCAGTGCTCCATCACCCTCACTGTGAAGAAGTTCCTTCTCCTATTTATGTAGAACCTCCTCTTTCCAGCTGACACCCACTGCCCCTTGTCCTATTATTAGATGCCACTGAGCAGAGCCTGGCTCCATCCTCCTGACACCCACCCTTCACATATTTATAGACATTAATGAGGTCACCCCTCAGTCTCCTCCAAGCTAAAGAGACCCAGCTCCCTCAGCCTCTCCTCATAAGAGAGGTGCTCCTCTTCCTTCATCATCCTCATTGCCCTACGCTGGACAATCACCTAGTTCCAACCCCCCTGCATAGGCAGACACACTTCATCAGGTTGCTCAGGTCCCCAGCTGACCTGGCCTTCAACACTTCCAGGGATGGGGCAGCCAGCTGACCTGGCCTTCAACACTTCCAGGGATGGGGCAGCCACAACTTCATTGGGCAACCTTTTCCAGCATCTCAGCATCTTCACAGCAAGGAATTTGTTCCTAGTGTCTAACCTACACTGCTCATTTCATTTCCTTTTAACTCAGAGTTAGTCATAGAATCATTAGGGATTGGAAGGGACCTCAAAAGATCTTCCAGTCCAATCCCCCTGCCACAGCAGGATCACCTAGACCAAGTCACACAGGAAGACATCTAGACAGGTCTTAAACATCTCCAGTCCTTTTCATCTTTTCTTCTGAGTATCACACCCCACTTCCTAGCTCTCCAACAACCACGTGCCTAGCACACCCTTCTCCCTCATTTCGGCCGGTGAAAACATCTTCCTCAAGCTTCTGGACTGCCTCAGAAGAACTTTGAGTTTCATTCCTTTTACCCAGTCACACTCTATAGAAAATAATGGTTCCCAACACACAGTGGTCTAAGCACTGGTTGCCTCAGCAACAAATAAATTAACCTGCAAAAAACCCAACTCCATCCTCTTCGTGCTGAGACACTGGGAACATAGATCTCAAATTACCTAATGAAAGGCGCTAGGAGGACAAGGACGCAGCAAGCGCTAAGTGGAGGTACAGAACGGGGGGAGGAAGACAAGGCAACAGCACATTTTCTCCACAAAACGAGAGCCTTACCATCCTGCTGGCCCTGGAGGTTCTGAGGACTTTGCATTCTCTCTTCCAGATTGGAGCTGAGGTCGGAGTTCACAGCGGACATCCTCGTCGAGTCGCTCATATCAAACTCGTCGCTTTCGATCGAGCTCTCGTCCTGCGAACGCAGAGGTTCAGAGAGGCGTCAGGGACCATCGCGCGATGCCCACGTCGTACGCGCCGCTCGCTCGGCCCCGCTTGGTTCTCTCACACCTGGGGCAGACAGTGCTCGTGCTAAAGCTTTGTGTGTAGAGGCGAGGGAGCAGAGCGCGGGGAGAGCAGGGGGGAAGAAGCAGGGTTTATGTGAGATGACAATCTGACAAACGCTATTTGTTCAGCTGGGAGGATGCTCCGCCACTGCGCTCTCCTAGCTGTTTCCATAGTGTTTTGCAGAGAGCTAGTAGCTCGAGAACCCCAGAACAAGCCCTTGCTAATCAGTTGTAGTTGAGGAGCTCTCCACATCCCCTGCCTGTGTTCTCCACCTCATCTAAGCAAGCTGAGAACCGCTCACGGCAAGGTCTTTCCAAATGGCAGCTCGACCTAATGAGAATCTACGGGCAGACTCCCTGGATGTGGTGTCACCTTTACACTGCTAAAGAATTGGAACCCAGCCTTCCAGTGTTGGAAGGGACCTTAAAGATCATCTAGTTCCAACCCTCCTGCAGAGGCAGGGACATCTTCACTAGACAAGATTACTCAGGCCTCCAGCCAACCTGGCCTTCAGCACTTCCATGGATGGGGCAGCCACACCTTCCTCAGGCAGCCTGTTCTAGCTTCTCATCACCCTCAAAGGAAAGAATTTGTTTCTCATGTCCAACCTCAGTCTCCTATTTCAAGAAGCATTTGGGAAAATGATAAAGCTTATGAAAGTTCTGAGAATGACTTGATCCTGCTCTGGGTGGGCGATTGGACTGGATGATCTTTTGAGGTCCCTTCCCATCCCTAATGTTCTGTGATTCTGTAATTAACAGATCCTACCCAGGGCCTCACCAGCTGCCTGGATTTGACAGGAACATGCTCCATTTTTTCCAACCAACCATCTCTGTCAAAACTCCAGCTCTGCTCAGACAAGATGAGGATTCTCCATGAAAGGCTTCCTGCTGCCACTAGGTCATCTAGATGAAGAACTAGTCTAGGGGTTAGGGAGATGGTGGGATGAGGGCTGGACTTGATGATTCAGGAGGTCCTTTCCAGCCATGATGACTCTATGATACTTTAGCCATCAGACTAGAAAGACTACATCAAAACATCCAGCCCGTAGAAGCGTGGTGGCAGGTGGCACTAGCCTGAGTGCTTGACCCTGCTATGAGGCAAGTAAGTCACAAAGGGTGGCAAAACCAAGGAGTCCTTGGTTTATCGCAGGGATAAAGCAAAGCCTTTTCTCTCCTGCTGCTAGATCCCTGCAGAGAGGCAGCCCAAAGAGAGAGGACTCAGGAGGAGGGAAAGATGACCAGGCTGTACATGTGCATGAAGAACTGAGTCAGGGATCTCTCCCCTCACCCTGTAACTAGAGAAAAAGGCAAAAGAAACATGATCCTGGTATTTCAAGAGGAGCGATGAAATCTCTATTCTATGGGGTGTTGAATAATTCATCAACTTCCACCAGTAGCCCAGACTTATTTATTATGAGTCCAAACATGGCTGACTCCACACAAGTCAGGAGTCAGACAGGCTCCGAGGTAACCCAGCTGCTAAGTTTGTTTTCAGAGAACTTTGTTATTGCAAATTATCTCGTAGTCAAGCAGGACAGCATGTGGGACTGCTTTTTGGCTGGCACATTCCTGGGCTTCTAACTACTGGGCAGCTCAAATGTTCCAAAATCAACCCTGGCTCTCGTTTATGGAGCTTTTTTGCCTTAGAGACTTCCACTGAACTTGCCAGGGCTTCCATCCATCTCCCTGTAATGTGCTGCATCCTGGCTGCTAACCTTGAGATCACACCGTGACACTCATTTCAGCTCTTGATGAAGCTCTCTAGAAGCAGGCAGTGAAGGTCACTGCTGAGTGTAGCACTAAGTCTTGGGTGGACTCGCTGCCCCAGTTACCCTCCCTGCTGGTCCAGAGAGTAAAAGGGCACCTCCAGGTAATCTCAAGCAGTGCAGCTAATTACCCCCAACCGTGGGAGCGTGAGATGTCCTGACATTTTCTCTCAGCCTGATTACTGGCAAACAGCCTTGGTTTGGCTTCAGACTCTTGGAATCACAGAACACAGGGACTGCAAGAGACCTTGAAAAATCTTCTAGTCCAATCCCTCTGCCACAGCAGGATTCCCTATGCCAAGTCACACAGGAACATCTCCAGGTGGCTTTTCAATGTCTCCAGAGAAGGAGACTCCACAACCCCCCTGGCCAGCCCCTTCCAGTGCTCTGTCATCCTCACTGGGAAGAAGTTCCTTCTCATATTGATGTGGAACCTCCTGTGTTCCAGCTCACACCCATTGCCCCTTGTCCTGTCATTAAATGCCACTGAGCAGAGCCTGGCTCCATCCTCCTGATACCCATCCTTAACATATTTATCACATTAATGAGGTCACCCCTCAGTCTTCTTTTTTCTAAGCTCGAGACCCAGCACCATCAGCCTTTCCCCATAATTGAGATGTCCCACTTCCTTCATCATCTTCATTGCTCTATGCTGGACACCCTCCAGCAGCTCTGTGTCCTTCTTGAACTGAGGGGCATAGAACTGGACACAATACTCCAGATGGGGTCTCACCAGGGCAGAATACAGGGGGATGAGAACCTCTTAAACCACTAACCACCCCAGTTCTGATCCATCCCAAGATGCCCTTGGCCTTGGCCACAAGAGCACACTGCTGGCTCATGGTCATCCTGCTGGCCACCAAGACCCCGAGGTCCCTTTCTGCTACACTGCTCTCCAACAGGTCAGTTCCCAACCTATACTGGTCCCTGGGGCTGTTCTTGCCCAGATGCCAGGCTCTACCCTGCCCTTGTCATAGTTCATTCTGTTTCTCCCCACCCAACCATCCAGCCTGCTCGCTGAAATTGTAAAGGTGGGACAAACTATCATCTTCAATTCACTTGCCTGGTTGCCACAAAGACACAAAGCACTGCAGACTACAGGAGGACAACACACCAGAACATCTCAGACTTTACCTCATCTTGCTGTGAGTTCAGCAGCTGCAGCTTCATGTGTTTCATGTAAGCCATCGTAATCGGCATGTTGTAATCAATCATGCTGGTCACCAAGGTTGGAGGCTTGCCGTTATCTGCAACAGAAATGTTTATTATGCAATGTATGCTAATTGTGGAGCCCCCTTCCTCCTACTCTGCAGTCAGACAGCTCTGTCACCAAGTTTGGCACCTTCCATCACTCGTAGGCTACACTGACGGGAGTCTCACAGAGAAGTGAAAATCCAACTCAAACCTTGCGAAGCGATGAGTTGTTCTATCCTAGATGACTCCAGCATGTCCACACTCTATTTATTCTTCATGTTTAAGCCCCCCCATATAAATATTTCCATAGCAAAGACATTATAATGATAAAATAATAAGAGAAAGAGGATAAAATAATCTTTCTACTGAGAGCGCCCATGGTGCAGCAGTGAACGAACACGATTCACCCTCTTCCAGCCTCTGTGATGAGCTGCCTGAACTTGTTCCAGTTCACCAAATGGTTATGAGCCCTCACGTAGGCTAGGAAAACATAAGTGGTTATTTAGGACTAAAATGACCTCACGTTTGACTCTAGAACTACCTTTATGATCCGCTCCATCTGGGTTCAAGTGCATTCTTTTCTGGCACTCTGAGCAGCTCATTAGGAATCGCGTCACCGCTTCTCTCGGTAGGAAGGCGTAGGTCTCGGAAATCTGAAACGAGCGACAAACCACGGGCGTTGTGATATAAGCTGACTGAACATGGTTTAACAGAAATCACAGTCATATATCCAAATGAGATGTGTTTATCTTATAATTCCAGGAAGCACAATGAAAGCATGTCCCATCTACTACGTAAGATTTCAAGACACATCGCTCCAACCTGCCTGCTCATCACCTACTGGCTAAGAACAGTTGATACTGGACAAAGTTTCAATGGGGTTTCTGTTCTCTTGTTTTATTCTCCAAATTCCAAGCAGCAAAAGGATTCATACAAAACAGACACCCCACTGAGAGAGTTTCTTGTAACCAACAAAAGTACTTGTTTTTATTATAATGAGAGAAAAGGAGACTGAGGGGTGACGTCATTAATGTTGATAAATATGTGAAGGGTGGGTGTCAGGAGGATGGAGTCAGACTCTTCCCAAGGTCCTCTAGTGACAGGACAAGGGGCAGTGGGTGTCAGCTGGAATGTAGGAGGTTCTACATAAATATTAAAAAGAACTTAAGTGAGAGCACTGGAAGGGGCTGCCCAGGGGGGTTGTGGAGTCTCCTTCTCTGGAGAAGTTTAAGACCCACCTGGATGTGTTCCTGTGTGACCTGGTCTAGGTGATCCTGCTGTTGCAGGGGGATAGGACCAGATGATCTTTTGAGGTCCCTTCCAATCCCTAATGTTCTGCAATCCTACCCAGGGCCTCACCAGCTGCCTGGATTTGACGGGAACATGCTCCATTTTTTTCCAACCAACCATCTCTGTCAGAACTCCAGCTCTGCCCAGACAAGATGAGGATTCTCCATGAAAGGCAGCGAGCTAAGGCCCAGATCTGACAGGTATATTCTCCACTGACTGTGAGGGAACTGGGTTTTATAACTAAATTTGTCCACACAGCAGATGCTTCCGTCTCCAGCCTCCCACTGCCACACAGTTTTAAGGATGCCCTTCCCTAAATAACCCCAGTTTTCTAAATAACCCCAGTTTCCACCAACTTCCTCCTCTGTTTGCTCTGTGATTTGAGTCAATCAATCACATTTCAGGTCTCCAGTCTGCGCAAGCTGGCGCAAGGCAGTGGGGGTGACATTAAAAGGGACACACAGAGGACATAACCCACAGCCTCCCTTATTCTTTCTGCTGGAATAGAAACCAACAGCTCTTTCCAAAATTCAGTGCCAGAAAGCTTACAGGCCACCCTCCAAACCTCATGGCCCCAGCAGTGCCAGCTCCTGCCTCCCTTTCTAACTACAGAAGGGCACATCTCCTGCACAAGATGCAGATAGCCGCCCGCTCTGGCCACGATCCCAACCAGCTGGCTGAGCCCCAGCTGGAGCTGGGGAGCTCTCTGACCAAATTAGCACAAGGCCAGGCACTACATCCTGCATTTCACCCCTCAGCAGAACTTCCCAGCTTGTTTACCAGCTTCATCCCCAGAGCTGGCTTGCATGCGGGCACTTGAGAGCACAACCCGGGGGCCTGGGATGCTTTTTGAAGCAACTACTCAGAAACACCGTTGTCAGCGCTCTGGTTTCATCACTAGAAATGGTTTGGCCTCTCTACAGCAGTGACAGCTCAGTCCTCACTGATGCTGCATGTTCTCTCTGCCTTCAGCAGCCCTGCTTCTAGCTCTCTGTGCAAGGCTGTTGGCAAGTGAACAAAACATAGGCTGGCCATCTCGCTCAGAGTTGTGCTGCAAGGAGAGAACAGCTGGACATGTCCCTGTGTGACTTGCTCTAGGTGATCCTGCTCTGGCAGGGGGACTGGACTGGATGATCTTTCGAGGTCCCTTCCAATCCCTAATGTTCTCTGATTCCAAAGTGCTGATCTGGATGAATGTCTGCAAGTTCTCTTCTAGGGAACAAACAAGCCAGTTAAAAGAGTTACTTGCCAACTTGTTCTGTGATTCTACACCGAACAAAAAACCCCCAACCAAAACCCAAACACCACACACACTTCTACAATTTAAACTAACTACATCCAAAACAAATGGATGGAAGTGGGAGATGTGGCTTTAACAGCACTGCTCATCCCCACACCCTGGCAACGCACACCGGCATGTTTAGAGCCCATGAACGTGCCCGAACTAACCAAAGAACAGCCAGTGCCCATTTACCACATTGAGAAAGTTACTGGTGGTGCTTTGAAAACATAAAGAAACACAGAACATCAGGGATTGGAAGGGACCTCGAAAGATCATCTAGTCCCATCCCTCCACCACAGCAGGATCCACCAGATCCAGTTGCACAGGGACATGGCCAGATGGGTTTTAAACATGTCCAGAGAAGGAGACTCTGCAACCTACTGCCCCTAACGGCATCAGAGAGGGGTTCTGCACACTACAGCCCCTCATGGTGTCAAGAGAGGGGTTCTGCATCCCTACTGCTCCTAATGGTGTCCGAGAAGGGTTCTGCATCCCTATGACCCCTTATGCTGTATGAGAAGGGTTCTGCATCCCTATGACCCCTTATGTTGTATGAGAAGGGTTCTGCATCCCTACTGCCCCAGTGCAGGCAGAGCAAACAGGCAGCATCTCCCTTATGCTCCCAGTACGCAGATGATTGGAGCGCGGGATGTTGTGGTGCAGCTTTCAGAGCCACATTTGTGTCTGGAAAATTAACACGCTCTGAAATGAAAGGCAGATTTGAGGACACATATGGCAGAGTAGGAAATACAAGTGTGACGAGAGGGAGTGAAATTTTGCAAGTGACCCCATTAACCCCTGCAGAATTAACATGGAGGATGTATGTGTAGTCTGGAAGATCCGACGTGTCAGAAGAGAGGGGTTTTGTTGTTGGAGATGTGGAGGTTTTTTTAATTAAGCAGGGTAAGGCGGTGGGGGGTGGAAGATGATGCAAAGAAGACTTCCAAGCAGAAAGAGAGAGACAGAGGGAGAGAGATTGGAGATGGTAATCTGTCCTGGGCCCACAGCCATCAAACCAGGTGGCAGGAATTGGTTTCTTGTTGACAGCAGGGCAAGCCAGCCAAGGAAAGTCCCCTCCTTTCCTCAACAAGAGGTCAGAATAGAAGGCTGACACAGAACAGCAGATACAGTACTGCTGGGAATTTTATCCAGAGCTCTCTTCTCTACTCTGCTGGAGAAAATGCTGTTCCCTTCCTTTGCTAAACCTGCATTTCACAGCTCCTGCCCCCTCCAAACACAGCAGAAGCCACTTTCTGCAAGGGAAGCAATGGGAAACACCTTCCAGCGGGACCACTGCCAGGGCACTCACTGGCCCTTTGCAAAGAAGCAAGAACAAGTCCACAAAAACTAACCCTAATGGGGCTTGGCTCTTAAGCCACCATCACAGACCTGCATGGATGCAGAGACTGACCCACAAGAAGCACAAACCTCACTCTTCCACTTCCCCAAGGGCAACATCTGCCCAGTCTATGATTCTGTCCTTGATTCTGTGACTGGACCTAGGGCATCCTGCTGTGGCAGGGCAGTTGGACTGGATGATCTTTCCAGGTCCCTTCCAGTCCCCAATGTTCTGTGATTCAGACATGATATTTGGTTTGTGTTGGTAGGATGATGACTTTAGGCGATGCATTCACAGCCGGCAGCACTCTTTACTCTTGCATTTTATTCTGCAAAGTTTGTGACCTTTGAACAGTTTACTGGAGCAAAATCAAATAGAAAGGTCAACAAAACAGCACTTTCCTGGTGCTTTCTAAAAGAGAAGAAAAAGTAGCAAAGCAGCTGGGGTGTCAGGTGAAGTTTAATTAAGACAGTTTGTGCTTGACCACGCTGCATTACACTCCAAGCCTTACGGAAACACACCCAGAGGAGTGATTTCTTCCTTCCCATGTCTATCTCAAGGTCAGTACCACTGGGAACCATTTAAGAGACATTTGGCCAGGAGCTTATCATGGAATCGTGGAATGTTAGGGATTGGAAGGAACCTTGAAAGATCATCTAGCCCAATCCCCCTGCCAGAGCAGGATCACCTACATCCAACCATCTGAAACAGCCTATGAATAAAATACCTGTGAAGGGATGCACAGATAAGTGTTCAAGATAGGTACACACTGGGGGAAAACCAGTAATGATAAAATAGCTGTTTCTTCTGGCTAAAATTAAAGACTTAAACATTGGAACCTTGGGGTTCCAACCCCAGCAGAGAAGGGGGATCAGGAAAAGCAGAGGAGACCCACAGGTTGAAAGGAAAAGAGATTGAATGGAACAGCCAGACTGACACCAATGCCAATATAAAGTGAACACAGTTATACTCAGCCCAGGGACTGCACAGTGAACATGAGATACAGCAGGGTAGTCCTTGGGAGCAGGATGGCAAGGGAGACCCTCCAAGGATGGAGGAAAGCAGGAAGAGAAGGAAGAGGAGGAGCAGGAGGAGCCCCTACCCTCAGCTAGCTCCCCTCTTATAGTGGTGTGGGATCCACTTGTGAGCTGCCCCAGCTGATTCCAAACTGCTGCTGGCTGTTCACCAGGGCTGGCCTGGGGGTCTGGTGCTCAGAAGCCAGGACATGTTGGTGCTCAGAACACATGGTTTCTAAACTACATGCTGTCATGCAAGACTGAAAGATCTCAGAAATGCATTTGAGGGTGAGGACTGCAGTACTAGCCCAGCTGGAAAACACTCAACATCGCAAGCTCTGCGCCCGAGCAAGTCACCCTTGCAGAGACCAAGGTGCATTTTGGTTGTTCTTTTCACTTACTGCTTTGTACGTTCTCTTCTGTCCAGCATGTTTTCGGATTTGCTCTCCATTAGGCCCAGTTTCAACATGCATGGAATAGATAATGTCAAAGAAATCTTCCACCACGGCGACCCGCCGTAAAGACAGCTTCTCGTCTACTCCCACACCATCCTGAAATGGAAAGAATGAGAAAAGGAAGAGTGAAGACAGGATTAACAGATAGGTTGTGATAACCAAGGGATGTCTTGGTCTATTTCAACAGGGACTTAAAGACCTTCCAATGAGAAAAGGAAAGCTCTGTGTTCAGGAGGACCACACAGATGCTTGCGAGCAGTCCATCTCACCAGGCTAAGGCTTGGTGAAACCTCTTGGTAGATAGACTCTTGATCACAGAATCACAGAACATTAGGGACTGGAAGGGACTTTGAAAGATCATCTAGTCCAGTCCCCTTGTCAGAGCAGGATCACTTAGACCAAGTCGCACAGGAACACATCCAGGTGGGTTTGAAACATCTCCGGAGAAGGAGACTCCACAACCCCCTGGGCAGCCTGTTCCACCACCTTCACTGGGAAGAAGTTCCTTCTCATATTTATATGGAGCCTCTTCTGTTCCAGCTGACACCCAGTGCTCATTGTTCTATCATTAGATGACATTAGGGCTGGACTTGATGACCTTGGAGGTCCTTTCCAACCATGATGATTCTATGATTAAGCAGAGCCTGGCTCCATCCTCCTGACACCCACCCTTCACATATTTATCAACATGAATGAGGTCAACCCTCAGTGTCCTCTTCTCCAAGCTCAAAAGACCCAGCTCTCTCAGCCTTTCCTCATCAGGGAGGTGCTCTGCTTCCTTCATCATCCTCATCACCCTGCACTGGACTCCCTCCAGCAGCTCCACATTCCTCTTGAACTGAGGGACCCAGAACTGAACAACTCCAGATGTTGTCTCACCAAAGCACAGTAGAGGGGGAGAAGAACCTCTCTTCATCTGCTAACCACCCAACTTCTGATCCACCCCAGGATGCTGTTGACTCTCTTGGCCACAAGAGCACATTGGTCACAGCTCATGGCCTTCGTGCTGGCCACCAGAACCCCCGGATCTTTCACTCCAGTAGTTAAGAACCAGAAAGGTGGAGCAGGACGCTCAGATACTAACGCACAAACAAGACGCAGAGGCAGAAGCGGCCGCAAACACGCGGCACAGAAGTGCATTAGGCAGCTGTTACTGAGATCACAACAGCTTTTATTCCCCTCCCAGTAAAGCTGCACCTAGTGCTTCATAAAGGCTGTTAATACTAGGTTTTAATCTGCAGGTAACAGAACTGGCTGTGATTAATATTATAAAGGAAGAACTTGCAAACAACTCGCCCCTGCAAAACCTGCTGGAAAATGCACTCCGTGAAGACAGAGCACAGTGAGAGGAAGAGAAAGGGACTTGTTTTTAACTTCTACTCTTTGCACACAGACATCTGGTTGGAGCAAGAGACGGAGTGAGGACACCTACCATCTGATTTTTGAAAGTGCTAGTGCCATGGTAGCTCAAGACTTTTACACAGAAACAGGCAGCAGAGTCTCTCAAGTAGACCAGGACTGTCTCTGTGAGGGGTTTTGCTGTTTGTTTTACAGCTGTCAGTGGATCCAGTTGTCAAAAGGGACAGGAACTGGGGCTCTCTTCTTTCCAGAGCAGGCATCACAGAATCATCAGGGATTAGAAGGGACCTTGAAAGATCATCTAGTCCACCCTTCACAAATTTATAGACATTAATGAGGTCACCCCTCAGTCTCCTCCAAGCTAAAGAGACCCAGCTCCCTCAGTCTCTCATGTTCCTGTGAGACTTGCACAAGGGAGACATCGAGGGGCTGGAGTGAGGGCAGGGGAGGGCAACAAAGCTGGGGAAGGGCCTGGAGAACAAATTCTATGAGGAGAGATGGAGAGAATTGAGGCTGGTTAGTTTGAGGACAAGGAAGCTGAGGAGAGACCTCATCGCTCTCTACAACTATCTGAAAGGACACTGTAGACATGTTGGTGCTGGTCTCTTCTCACAGGTCATTAGCTACAGAACTAGAGGGAAGGGCTTCAAGCTCCAACAGGGGAGGTTTAGATTAGATATCGTGAAGAAATTCTTCCCAGAGAGAGTGGTCAGGGGCTGGAATGGGCTGCCCAGGGTAGTGGTTGAGTCCCCGTCCCTGGGGAGAGGATAGGACTTAGATGTAGTGTTGGGGGATCTGGTTTAGGGGTGAACTTGTAGGGTAGGGTTGATGGTTGAACACGATGATTCCAAGGGTCTCTTCCAATCCGAATGATTCTATGATTCATTACACCCAAGCTTTTTTAGAGCAATCCTTGCCCAAAACTGTGTTGACCCTTCCATCTGCAGAACAGGCTGTACCTGGAGCAAAGTATGACTGCACATGCATCATGAGAGGACTAACATCATCCTGACAGAAGACACCATGTTGAGGAGTCAGGGTGGAGGAAGATGAGGAATTTGCAGTGTAGCCTCCACCATGAGTTTAAGACTCTGAGGGATCATCTGGGAACAGCAGCTCTGAGAAGGCAGCAAGGCTCCAGTTATATGAAGAGCCCCTAAATACCAGCTCAAAGCTTTTCTGGCATCATGACAGGTTCCAGCAGCAGCATCATTCAGGATTCTGCCTTGTATTGCCCACCACTACAGCTCACTATTTTCAAACCTGTTTTAGAGACAGGACCAACACAAGATCCAGACCTTCACAGCTTTAATCTTTAGAGGAATTCACACATGAGCTCAGGAGGGGGGGCTTCTTCAATCATCATTTTCTCACCACCCAAAAGGCGTGGTGGGATCCCTAATGGTTTCAAACACTCCAGTTACGACGGCGTGTTACCACACACTGCTCTCCCAACACTCAGAAGTTTATAGTGTTGATTAGCTGATAAAGATTTAATCTGTTTATTACTGACGAGTTTTGTTTCAGGAAATTTCCTACAGGGGAGCTTTCTTTTTTAATTAAAAAGAAAAGCATCGCAGTGATATTAATTTCAAAATCAGAGCTGCCACCTCAGCAGAGCTGACACATGCAAACACCATGAACTGCTTCCAAGAAAAAAACTCTCAAACCTCATTTTGCTGCTCTAGGTGGTCACAGTGTGCAGCACTGCTGGTTTTCTATGGTTCTCCCTCCCCAGACACTGATACCCAAAAGTAGGTCCTCATGACCCACCTGGCCATGTTCCTGTGCTACTTGGTCTAGGTGATCCTGCTGTAGCAGGGGGTTTGATCTAGACGGTCTTTTGAGGTCCCTTCCAATCCCTAATGATTCTGTGATTCTAAGGTGATCCTGCTGTAGCAGGGGGATTGGACTAGATGATCTTTTGAGGTCCCTTCCGCTTCCTAATGATTCTATGATGCTGATGAGCTCTTCAAGCTGCATTTTCCCATCCAGCTGAATCAAACAGTTCAGAGTTTCTACTACTTCTAAACCACCAGGAAAGCAATATCTGCATGAACTCTGCACCTCCTGCCATGCCCCCCAACTGAAGTGCCACAAAGTGGTTTGAGTTGGATGGGACTTTAATGCTGAGGGAGCTCGGTGTCTTGAGCTTAGAGGAAAGGGAACTGAGGGGTGACCTCATTAGTGTTGATAAACATATGAAGGGTGGGTGTCAGAAGGATGGAGCTGGGCTCTGCTCAGTGTCTCCTACTGATAGAACAAGGGGCAAAGGGTGTGAGCTGGAACAGAGGAGATTCCACATGAATGTAAGAAGGATCTTCTTCCCAATGAGGGTAACAGAGCAATGGAAGGGGCTGCCCAGGGGGCTTGTGGAGTCTCTTTATCTGGAGACATTTAAAACCCACCTGGACATATTCCTGTGCAACTGGATCCAGGTGATCCTGCTGTGGCAGGGGGATTGGACTGGATGATCTTTCAAGGTCCCTTCCAATCCCTAATAATCTGTGATCATCTAGTTCCAACCTCCCTGCCACAGGCAGGAACACAGCCCATTAGACCAGCTTGTTCAAAGCCCCATCCAACCTGGCCTTGAGCACTTCCACGTATCGACCATCCTTCCTTGGGCAACCTGTTCCAGTGTCTCACCACCCTCACAGTGAACAGCTTACACTTTGAAATGGACTACAACCTTCTAGATCTTACCAGTCAGAAAAGGTAAGAAGAATTGGCCCTGTGTGGAGTTAAAACTGCTTCAGGGGAAGCTGCTACTACTCTTCAACAACTACACTTGTAACTGCATCTTAACTGCATCATGGTGGGGCCTGGATACGACCAGGTCAGGCTTCACAGAATCATTCAGATTGGAAAAGAGCCTTGGGATCACCAAGTCCAACCACCAACCCTACTCTACAAGTTCACCCCTACACCAGATCCCCCAACACTACATCTAAGAGACTTTTAAACACTTCCAGGGACAAAGACTCAACCACCACCCTGGGCAGCCCATCCCAGTGCCTGAACACTCTCTCCATGAAGAATTTCTTCCTGATGTCCAATCTAAACCTACCCTGTTGATGCTTCATTGTGGTTGATGCTGTCTAAGGCAATAAGGAGAGCCCTTGTTCCAGGTAGCCACTTGCTGAGGCTTCTGGTACCCAGTACTGACACCCCAGTAAGTAAAAAGCTGGGGAAGCAACACAACCTCAGAGCTCCCTTTAACCCATCGAGTCTCTTGAAGTGGGCACAGCAGCATCAGCCTTCCTTGCCATGTGCTGCCACACTACACACGTACCCCAGGATGGAACTGTGATTTGATAAAGGCAGCAACAAAGCAGCTTTGCTTCATAAGCTGCCTTCGAGTTAAACATTTCACGGCGCCTAAGGGAGCTGTTTTTTTAGCCTCAGCTAAGGCTAAAAAGAGAGGAATGAGGGAGTACATGATAATGCTATTCAGACGTCTGTAAGGCTATGAGATGTCCACAAGGGACAGGACAAGTAATAGGCTTAAGCTGCTGCATAGGAGATTTACATTGGACATTAGGAAAACTTACTATTGATGTGGATAGGCCAGTACAGTAATGGTTTGCCTGGGGAGGCTGTGGGATGCCTGTCACAGGAGGATTTTGAGACCAGGATAAACTAGTGTCTGTCAGGGATATGAATCCTAGAATCATTCAGGTTGGGAAGGACCCTGGGGATCATAAAGTCCAACCAGCAACAAGTTCATCCCTAAAACAGACCACCCCAACACTGCATCTGAGCGACTTTTAAACACATCCAGGGATGGTTTAGGTGAAGCCCCTCTGCGATAAGCTGGATATTAACCGAGCTCCTCCTCGACAGTTCTATGACTGAGAAGCTTAAGTGCCACTTCCAAGACACTTGGGTACTACTGACTCTGGAATACGAGGAGGATATTTATAAATCACCAGGGTATTTTTAGGACTTTCATTCATTATGGCAAGAGTCCAAGCCCTACTTTCAAAACGTACGCGGAATGGAACCCTCACGACATGTTTCGCTTCAAAAACTGACTCAAATATTTTAGTCTGAGCTTCATCCTATTTGTTCCAACCATGAGAGAGGTATGCCCTTGTCCTAAACCAGTTGTTTCAAACTCCTGTCTGGCCAACAGCATGACAAGATCTATTCATCCCTATAGCTGCTTGGAAGGGTGTCAGTCTCAACCAGTGAGAGCTTAGTGACTCTTTGCATTGTAGGGTTTCCTGTTAACTCTTGTGCTTGTTCAGTGCTCTTCCTGTTCTCTTAGGGTATCAATAATTAGATGTTGTTCATCATTTTCAGCCCTACAAATTTCCTTTGCGTTCTGAGTTGCTAGTTTGGGTTGGATATCGTGGAATCATAGAATTATTCTAACCCTGACTGATTCTGTGACTTGGTCTAGCTGATCCTGCTGTGGCAGAGGGATTGGACTAGATGATCTTTGGAGGTCCCTTCCAATCCCTAATGATTCTGTGATTGGAAAGGACCTTGAAAGATGATCTAGTCCTACCCCCCTGCAACAACAGGATCATCTAGATCAAGTCACACAGGAACACATCCAGATGGGCTTTAAACATCTCCAATGAAGGAGACTCCACAAACCCCCTGGGCAGCCCCTTCCAGTGCTCTGTCCACAGAGAATAATTTCTCCAGACAGAGGTGTCTTTTTACAGAGTTGTGCATCTCTCAGAAAGTTCTCTGGATCCCCCTGGACAAGGATGCTTGAAGACAGAGTCAGTCTCTTCTGTTGAGGTGGAATATAAAGACAGGCTGGAGAGCTGAGTGAGGAGAAATGTAATGTGCTGTAACAAGGAGGGTGTAGAGCCTGGCATGTGGGCATAAGCAACCCCAGGTACCAGTATAGGTGACCTGTTGGAGAGCAGTGTAGGAGAAAGGGACCTGGGGGTCCTGGTGGACAGCAGGATGAGCATGAGCCCTGAACGTGCTCTTGTGGCCAAGGTCAACAGCATCCGGGGTGGATCAGAAGTGGGGTGGTTAGCAGATCGAGAGAGGTGGTTCTTCCCCTCTGCTCTGCCCTGCTGAGACCACATCTGAAGTGTTGTGTCTAGTTCTGGGCCCCTCATTTCCAGAAGGACAAAACTGCTGGAGAGAGTCACAGAGCCACGAATATGATGAAGGGAGAGGAATATATCCCTGATGAGGAGAGGCTGAGGGAGCTGGTTCTCTTGAGCTTGGAAAAAAGGAGACTGAAGGGTGACCCCATGAATTTTGATCAATATGTGAAGGCTGGGTGTCAGGGGGATGGAGCCAGGCTCTGCTTAGTGGCATCTAATGACAGGACAAGGGGCAATGGGTGTCAGCTGGAACATAGGAGGTTCCACATCAGTATGAGAAGGAACTTCATGATGAGGGTGACAGAGCACAGGAAGCAGCTGTGGAGTCTCCTTCTCTGGAGATATTTAAAACCCAGCTGGCCATGTTCCTGTGCAACTGGATCTAGATTATCCTGCTGTGGCAGTGGAGTTGGACTGGATGATCTTTTGAGGTCCCTTCCGATCCCTAATGTACTGTGATTCAGCCCCCAAGTTATTAGCAGGCCTGTTTGAATGTCCAACTCACTCCTGACAGCTCAGTGTAAATCTACAACAGCTGAAAAGCTGTTAGCATTAGGCAGCTATTATTATGCATCCTACAGATAAACGCTTTGATAACTTCTATCCAGCTCCTAACGACAAGTGTCTTTAAGAGAAAGAGGTGTATTTATTATCTGCAGTTTATAGCTCTTGTTAGTCACCGAGTGATCTGCTTGAGCAGCCAATTTCCCGTTTAACCAGCAGATGGAGACAGGAAAAACCCGACTTCTATTAAGACAGAGACACACCAGAACCACTTCCAGCTGACAAGTTCTCTCTCTGGAATCTTTAGGGCACAGAACTAAAGCAATAAACTGGGACAGACAATGAAAACAAAGATAATAAAGTGAAGAAAAATCACAAATTAATTCACAGTGAGAGACTAAAACTAAACAACAGATCACAGAACATTAGGGATTGGAAGGGACCTTGGGAGATCATCCAGTCCAATCCCCCTGCTGCAGCAGGATCACCTAGATTCAGTTGCATAGCAGCTGCACAGGCTAACTTGCTGAGCTGTGAGGGTGACTGACTGTCACCTTCCTTTCCTTGAAGTGTAGTAAAGGGCCTGGAGACTATTCCATGATAGGCAAGGTGCCTTCAAAGGTATCTTCAGAGGCCGCTTTGGCATAAACAGGATAAGAACCTGGACAGTGGTCTCAGAGATAAAAACTGAAAGCTCTTCCCATGTTGGAGAAGGGCAGACACTTGCCTTTTTCATCTTTCTTCTGAAGTGTGGATGGACAGGCAGATCTGTCAGTGTAAGTGCAGAAGAGCTAGGATGTAAAACATGGACTATATCTACCAGCTCCTGCGACAAATAAGCACTGATGTGAGAAGCAAGAGGTGATTTCAAGCAGCCACCTCACGGTAACTGCACTCAGAGCCCTGGAGTGATGGCAGAAGGCTCCAGTGAGAAATGCAGGACAGACAGAGCTCTGGTTGCAGATAAGTTCAGGGTTACTCCATAGTTAAGGATTACTTCTGATCTGAGGTCTCAGTGCTCTCACACCCAGTTAATTTCTTTCCTTAGGCATTGAATCATTCCCCCAACCACTCTGAACAAAAATGGGTCACAAGACAGGCCACACATTACTGTTGGGGAAGCCTGGTGCTGCAGCCTAACCAAGCACCACGAGGTGCATCTCTGTGACCAGCAGAACAAAGCAGCTGATAACCAAGAAGGCAATTCCACATGTATGTATTTGAGGCTAGTCCTAGCCCAGTCTCCAGCACTGGACACCCAGTAGGTGCATATCTGGAACAAATGCCAGCTTCCTTTCACTGACAGGAATCCAGTTCCCAATCTGCAAAACCCCTGCCCCTCCGTGCAGTGAGCACAGTCAGGAGCATTGTTCCAGAGACACTGGTGAGGGGATTGCACTGGATGACCTTTTGAGGTCCCTTCCAATCCCTAATGTTCTGTGATTTGTTCTCCAGACTGAACCGACGGTGCAGATGCAGCTGAAGCTGCTTAATGCAGACAGGATTTTCACACACACTTCATGGTGAACATTACCCAAGGAGAGGAGGAAAACACTGAAGTATCTAGCTCAGAAATGCACATGGTCCTGGTGTGACTGGGGAGAGCAGCAGGGATCTGAACCAACACCTAGTCTCACCCAGAGGCTGCTGTTTGCCACATTATTGTCCCTACCTGTCGCCCTCTCCAGCAGATTCCTGCCTGCTCAGCCCGTTAGCAACCACAGATGATGCTTCCATCATTAGATGCAGTCTGGCTACAGCTGGCCTTTTCACCTCTCCCTTTTGACAGAGAAAAATTAAAGCTGAATTCTGTCTAGAAATTATGCTGAGCTGGTACTTTTAATACAGAAACAACCCAGACACTAAATGTGTGTTATTCAACCAAAAATATGGGAGAACTTCAATCAAAGCAAAGCTTTGAGAGGAAGGGAGAGCACATATCACACCCCACAGTCTGCACTTCAAAAGGTGAACCTTCTGCATTCATAGGACAAGGGGCATCAGCTGGAACACAGGAGGTTCCATAGAAATATGAGAAGGAACTTCTTCCCAATGAGGGTGATGGAAGGGGCTGCCCGGGGGGGTTGTGGAGTCTCCTTCACTGGAGATGTTTAAAACCCACCTGGACATGTTCCTGTGTGACTTGGTCTAAGTGATCCTGCTCTGGCAGGAGAATTAGACTAGATGATCTTTCTAGGTGCCTTTTGAGGCCCAAAACTGGACACAATACTCCAGGTGTGGTCTCACCAGGACAGAGTAGAGAGGGAGAAGAACCTCTCTCCATCTGCTAATGACTCCCCTTCTGATTCACCCCAGGATGCTGCTGGCTTTCTTGGCCACAAGAGCCCATTGCTGGCTCATGCTCATCCTGCTGTCCACCAGGCCCCCAGGTCCCTTCCTCCTACACTGCTCTCCAGCAGGTCAGTCGAAGTTATAGTAAAGACAACTAAGTCACAGTTTTATCTGTCACCTCAAAATAAACAGCTCTTTGTACCCCTAGAGTGCTGCAGTGAGGACTGAAGTGCTGGCTTTTCCCAGACATGGTTACCTGGATAAGACAACCAATTCTCCAAGTGTTTTTGACCGTAGGGGATTTTTAAGTGCACGTGTGTGACTCCTAGAGTGGACCTGTTCAGCACCTTCAGGGGTTTTTGAGTTGCACTGTCTAGTACCATCATCAGTTCCCCAAAAAGCAACCAGCAAGCTGCTTCCTAAACACCAACTTGTCCTGTTCCAGAGATGAGCCATGAGTTGAGCTATACAGCACAGGTAGCCAAGCACTAGGCAAATCCAATGTAGATCTATAATGCCACCTTTTTTCAGACTGATGAAATGCAGCTACTCTAAGCCAAAAAGTAAACCAGCCCTGAAGTTTGGTTTAAATGAGAACTCATCACCCCAAAGCTCTGCCTCTGATATTAAACATATGTTCTCTCTGTAGAAGTTTAAGACCCACCTGAATGTGTTTCTGCATGACTTGGTCTAGGTGATCCTGCTCTGACAGGGGGATTGGACTGGATGATCTTTCGAGGTCCCTTCCAATCCCTAATGTTCTGTGATTTTTAAATTACACCCCAAATACTTGGGAGTCCCTGATGCCAGGCTGCTTGCAGAAGGAGCTTGTTCTAATAAACAACCCGATATGTGAGCACCAGAGTTACACACTGCAGCCAGGTACCAGAGGACATTACTCTGGAGCTCAGTGACAGAACTTCTTAAACATAATAAATTGCTTCCCAATCCTAGTGAATTGTTAACGTACTTCCAAAAGTCAGGGGGGTCAAGGTGGATCAGAAGACTGCTAGTGGGGTGGAGTAGTTGTGTGTCTACATCTCCAGCTCCCACTCCAGCAAGGGCTTCTGTCCCTGAAAGTTGCCTCCACCTTCCACCTACTGCAAGGAGTAGCCCTGTGGTGGCAGGAGGATGCAGTGAGTGACCTAATCCCTGCCATCGATTTTCCTACAACAGCTGTTCACTTGCTTCTACAGAACGAGTTCATGGTCTCAGCACAGTTCCCAGAGGACCGCTGTCTCCACCACCAAAACCATGGCTACAACAGGCCATTAGGTGCCATTAATTGGTAACCTCATTAGCAGCCTCAGTGAAGATGCTGGGGGTCAGATTTTAAGCTGCACTGGTAGCTTGTGGTAGGGACAGAGGAGAAAGCATGAGTGGCTTTGCAGCACCCAGATAAAACCTTGGTGCTGACATAAACTAGGAGCTGGCTCAGCTCTTGCACGGGAGAACAACAGCTGTCCCGGTGCCAAAAGGGACATGAGGTCACCACACGCGGTCTGGTTCTCTGACACCACACACCAACACACTCCTCATGTTGGAAGAAAGCTGTTGTCACAGGGAGCCAGAGCACACTTCCAAGATCCAATACTCACAGAGCCTCTAATGGAGGTCCCTGTAGACCTCCACAAGGACAAACAGGTGGGGATGAGGAAGGGGATCACTGTAATCACACAGGTGATTTCACCTGTTACCTGGGGACTCGGTGGCCAGATCAGCACAAAACACCACCAATGAGTTCCCAGTGTAACCAGCAAATGCCACAACCACATCTAGCCACGTCACGCAGGAAAAGTCATTATGAGGAGCACAGAAGTCACCCATCAAAACAGCCCTTCAGAACACCCAGTGCTTTCATCCTACCTCAGGCCTGAGAGAAGACCTGCACACTCAAAAACACCCACCTACATTAGCTGGCCCATGAGGACCATGATACTGTGTGATACTGTGAGCAGTGCTTTGCTCTATTTTTTATTAGTATTTGTGTGTGTGTGCGCCCATAGAGTGGGTTTCACAAGATGAAATGACCTCTGCAGGGCTCTTCAGCAACCTACGTGGGGTTGGGGGGGTTAAATAAATTACATGCCACAGTTTACACAGTTTGTAGGGTTGGAAGGAGCCTTCAAAGGCCATCAGGTCCAACCCTCCTGCTCAAGCAGAATGCAAATAACTGAAAAGCAGAACCACCTGAAAAGCCTAAATCAGCTACAGAAACTGCATCAAGATGGGTCTGAAACATCATCAGAGAAAACTCCACAACCTCCCTGGGCAACCCCTTCCAATAGTTAATAACCCTGACCGCAAAGAAGTTCTTCCTCGGATTGAGGTTAACTTGCTATGTTCGAGCTGGGAGCCATCATTCCTTGTCCTGTCTGAATCATAGAATCATTAGGGACTGGAAGGGACCTCGAAAGATCATCCAGTCCTAGACCAAGTCACACAGGAACACATCCAGAAGGGTTTTAAATGTCTCCAGAGAAGGAGACTCCACAACCACACTGGGCAGCCCCTTCCAGTGCTCTGTCACCCTCACTGGGAAGAAGTTCCTTCTTATATTCATGTGGAACCTCCTATGTTCCAGCTAACACCCATTGCCCCTTGTCCTGTCACCAAATGACCTTGAGAAGAACCTGGGTCCATCCTCCTGACACCCACACTTCACATATTTATAGACACTAATGAAGTCACCCCTCAGTCTTCCCCAAGCTCAAGAGACCCAGCTCCCTCAGCCTCTCCCCATAAGAGAGGTGTTGTCACTGAACAGAGAGGATTCCTTTCTGCTTGGCACTCAGCCTTCATGGATTTATAGACACAAATTAAATCCTCTCAGAACCTTCTTTTGTCCAAACTAAAAGGTCCCAGTGTTCTCAATCTCTCTTCATGAGGCAGCTGTTCCAGACCCCCACTCAACCTTGCAGCTCTACATTGAGCTCTGTTAATTTTCTATCTCTCTCGAACTGGGGAGACCGGAACTGGACACAGGATTCCAGGTGCAGCCTCACTAAAGCAGAATAAAGGTGCAGAAGAATTGTCTTGATCTGCTAGACACCTTCCTCTTGATGCATCCCAACATCCTCTTGGCCTTCTTGACCACCAGGGCCCATTGTTTGTTGGGCTCTGCCTTAATCTAGACGTGCCCACAAATTCATAGAATCATAAGGGATTGGAAGGGACTTCGAAAGATCATCTAGTCCAATCCCCCTGCCACAGCAGGATCACCTAGACCAAGTCACACAGTCAGTCTGGGTTAGAAGGGACCACAGGGTCATCCAGTCTAGATCTACCCATTCACCAGCACGCAGCCCTGCTGACATCAGGATGAGCACAGTTGATGAGAGAGACGATGCAGATGAAATAACATCCTTTGTGCAATTACAGCTCATTTATTCCTTCACATCTACAGCAGTTAATACCCAAACTACACGAGTCTGTGCAATTATTAGCACAGCTCCGTGCCCAAAATACAAACCAAACACTACACGAACATTTTTGCTTTGAATGGGCAGCCTCACTTGCACTTTCCCTCTTTATACAAAAAGAATAAAGCTTTAAATTTACCAGCTGTTTGCCAGAACAGGAAGAGAGGTTGGAAGACAGCACTAAAATTCAGTTAGGTGTTGAATAGGGTGTAATGACTACCCCTGCTTGCAGCCCATCTCTGGGGCTGGACTACAGCAGCTGCTGTAGGATGACCTGCCCACAGCAGAGAGGGGACATCAAAGGAAAGGTTTCATGAAAGAGCCAAACTAACCCCAAAGCCAACACAAAGCATCCAAAGTTATACTCAGCCCAGGGAACTTACAGCAGTCATGACACACAGGAAAGCAGTCCTGGGAGCAGGATGGCCACTGGGAGAAGAACAAGGAGAGCCCCCACCCTTATCAAGCACCCTCGTTCTACGGGTGTGGGACACACCTGTGAGCCAATTCAGGGCAGCTGCCCTGGCTGATTCCAAACCTGCTGTGGCAGGGGGATTGGACTAGATGATCTTTCGAGGTCCCTTCCAGTCCCTGATGTTCTGTGATTCTGTGACTGGCCTCACAGGACTTGTACTCCAGAACCTTCACCAGCTTCATTGCCCTTCTCTGGCCCCACTCCAGCTCCTTCACATCCTTCTTGTAGTGAGAGGCCCAAACATGAAAACAGGATTCAAAGTGCAGCCTCAGCAGTGCCAGGAACAGAGGGACAATAACTTCCCTATTCCTGCTACTTCTAATACAAGCCAGGGTGCCACTGATCTTGGCCACCTGGACACACTGCTGGCTCACATTCAGCAGCTGTTGACCAACACCCCCAGATCCTTTTCCACGAGGCATCTTTCCATCCACTTACCTCCAAGTCTGTAGCACTGACAGCGTGGGGCTGTCAGGACCCAGCGCTTGGTCTTGTTAAACCTCATACAACTGGCCTGTTTCATCCAGCCTGTCCAGACCAATCTGTAGAGCCTCCTAACCATCAAGCAGATCAACACTCCCACCAGACTTGGTGTCATCTGCACACCTCAGTCCCCTTGTCCAGTTAACTGATGAAGGTATTTCCTGGTTTGAGTTAGAACAGAACTAATCCTGTTCAGTTGTTTGAGCTTTGAGCTCAGCCTCTTCTAACTCACTCCACTGCCTGCAGCCAGCGACCTGTTTGTGCAGACACTGGCTGCTTCCACCAGTGACAAGGCTGCGTGTTTACAGTTACTAGCAGGAGCTGCTGTGCAGAGAGGCTCTTGCCTCCCCCTGCTCCTATGGAGACCAAGGTCACTGCTAACCTTGTGTGCCAACGTTGGGGTGCAGTGAGGGGCTGCACCTGCAGGGAGGAGTGGACAGCACAGGTGACCCTACACTGGCCACCAGGCTGACCCTATCCCAGCCCATAGATGTCATGTTGGGTACTGAGGGACAAGGGTCAGGCCCTCTTGCCAGGAGAGGGCAACAAGGATTACTGGGGGCCAGGAGCATCTCTCCTAGGAGGAAAGGCTGAGAGAGCTGGGACTGTTCAGCCTTGAGAAGACTGAGAGGGGTGCTGATCCACACCTAAAAATATCTGCAGGGAGGGTGGTGCCAGACTGTTTCCAGTAGTGCCCAGTGACAGGACAACGAGCACTGGGCACACGCTGGAAGACAACAAGTTTCATTTAGAAATAAAGGAAAACTTCTTTCCAGTGCACGTCCCAAAGCCCTAATAATTCTAATAATCGCTTCCCTACTCCAATCCTAATAATCTAATAATTGCTTCCCTACTCCAGTTCTAATAACCTAATAATCATTTCCCTACTCCAATCCTAATAATTCTAATAATCGCTTCCCTGCTCCAATTCCAATAACAATAGCTAGCCACACCAATTCTAATACAAGCCAGGACGCTGTTGGCTGCCTTGGTCATCTGAGCACAGATCCAAAACGTCACTTTTCACCTTGCTGACAACAGGAACAAGGAGATTTTATCCTGCTGAACCAAACTGGACTGGATTTGACTCTTTCTGCTAGAATTCAACGCTGATCCGCATCTCCTGCGGCGCCGCTGTGCCTACAGGAAGCCACAACCGGCTTTTCTCAAACCTTCACCCTCTCCTTGTAGCAGGTTGGATCATCCCTGGACTACATTTCCCAAGGCAGACTGCAGGAGGAGGCCACGTGTATCACAAAACAAGGATGACGGTGTCGCAGGGATTCCTGGAGCACTTCTGTCTGTAAAGACACTGCACCCACTCGTTTGCTCACACTTGACAGCAACCACTGTCTCCAAAGAACCTGCACCAACAGATGGAGTCAGCTGTGTGAACTGAACGTGGACGTTACCTCATCCCTGAAGCTTTGTCTGGTCTAAGGGAAACACGTTACTTATTGATGGATCACCCCTGCCACCTCAGCCGTGTATGGAGCCAGCTCCCTCACCAGGAAACCACTGCCAGCTCAGCAGGGATCAGCAGGAAGGTTCCAAATGCCACGTGGACAAGCTCTGTTCTGCTCCGTGCAAATAGCTTATTACAGGGGGGTATTCTGAGCGCTCCAGCCTTTAAAAGGAAATGACACAGTCACTTCCCATCTGATCATTTCTACCATCACTTCTCACTGGGGTATTTGTACCTTGGAACTTGCTTTCTGGGGAGAGATCGGGGCCAGCTGCACGCCTGGTAAATACATGTGTTGGTTCTTAACGTATGGCTGTGGGTGAAATTCAGTTCAACTCAACAGGACTTCACCGACACGGCGAGCTGGCTAAAGGCTGAACAAACAGGCCCTTGAGGTAGCTGTCACCTGCTGGCACAACCCATTTAGGATGGGGTTTCACTCTGTATCAGGTGTTTCATCCCATCTCCCACCTCTGCAGCCCATCTTGCTCAGTCATTTTTAATGGTAACTCACCATCTGAGGGTAGTTCACACCACAACAGCATCATAGAATCATCATAGAATCATTAGGGATTGGAAGGGATCTTCAAAGATCATCTAGTCCAATCCCCCTGCCACAGCTGGATCACCCAGATCAAGTCACACACGAACACATCCAGGTGGGTTTTAAACATTTCCAGAGAAGATCCTACTAAAAAGATTGTCCTCATCTTTCTTACAAGCCATCTTTAAGTACTGAAAGGCCATAAAACGATCTCCCCTGAACCTTCTCCAGGCTCAACAACCCCAAGTCTCTCAGCCTTTCTCCACAGCAGAGGTGCTCCAGCCCTCTCTGGTCATCTTTACAGGCCTACTTCAGGAGGTCCATGTCATTATGCTGAGGGGTGCTCCAGTGCTGCAGCAGAGTGAATGTCTCATGGTTGAGAAACACACCTTGAGCAAGCCATTTGCTCAAATGTTCTCCTTCTCCAGAGCTTGCTCTCCACAATGGTTTTTCTTATTCAGCTTTTACTGTCTTCCTGGTAAACTTCAGAAACTGAAGGATCTAGATAATATGACCCCAAACCTCACATGATTTCAGATGTATTTAGTGTTCTTATTGTTGTCAGTAACTTCTAGTCTGGTCTTGTGATTTTAAACACCTTCCGGATTCTTTTTGAAAGAGCTCAGCGGGTATCGACGACCTTTGGAGGTCCCCTCCAATCCCTAATGGTCTGTGATTATGCTGAAAGGATTCTGCCAAAACTACAGCCTTCATTTTCTCATCTTTCATCCTTATGGCTTTTGTTTTAAGCATAATTATTTAACGTATATTTGAATTAATGAAGCAGGGCAAAGCAAATCATTAAATTGGCCTGAAAACATCTGATGACTTGCTCTACAGGATGCGCTTGGGGTATTGTGCGACTTGGTCCAGGGGATCCTGCTGTGGCAGGGGGTTGGACTGGATGATCCTTCGAGGTCCCTTCCAATCCCTAATGGTTCTATGGCTCTATTTGCTGCATTTAAACCCCTCAGGCAGCCGCCTGCAAGCCCACTCGTGGGTTATAAATCACCAGTATCAGTCTCTAGAACCACACTAACCACTAGCACTTCACACACTCGTCAGCCGAAGGCTGCTAATGAAATACCCACGGTCCATGGGAGATTTCCAGAGCTGACAAGGGGCTGTTGCTACGACTGACAATCTCTTCTATTCGGCTGCAGGGACTACTAAGTGATTTCTGTCTGATTTTTTTCACCCAGAAGTAGAATTTTCACAAGCATTTGCCTGGAGACGGGATTTTTCAAGCAAAAATGACAAACACCCTGGGACTCACAATGAAATTGTAGCAGTTGATAACATTCCATTTTTAAGCTATTTTATCATCTATAAAGAAAGATAAAGCTTCCTGCTCTTCTTTTTTTACGCTTACATCTTAAGGATACAGATGCAGCTTTGTGGTTAGGTTTTCAAAGAGCAATTCATTTTGTGTTTTCATGGCTGATGCTCTCACGGGGCAGGTATTTTACTGTCTTTTCAGGTCTGTACTGTGTTCTGTTAAAGACAACAGGAGTCTTCCAGATGTGTCCGTGGACAGCACTTGGTGAAGCTGGTAAGAAATAGTTGCCTTGTATCATGGCTAAAAGAGAAGGCTCTTCTAGTATCACAGAACAACAGGATCACTCAGGTTGGAAAAGACCTCTGGGGTCATCAAGTCCAACCATCCACCCTATCTTAAAAGTCCACCCCTAAACCAGATCTCTCAACACCTCATCCAAACAATCTTTAAACACATCCAGGGATGGTGACTCAGCCACCTCCCTGGGCAGCCCATTCCCGTCCCTGACCACCCTTTCAATTTTTCCTAACATCAAGTCTAAAGGTTGAAACAGGTTTCAAAATAGATCACTGTCACAGGCTGAGGCTGGACCGGCCACCAGATGAATGCCAGATGCTCTCTGTTAACCCCTCTTCCTTCCCAAAGAGGAAGAGAAAAGGAGTAAGTTCAGAGAGACTTACGGATTGGACAACACAAACCACTTTGATGAAAATAATAACATTAAAATTGAATATCTGTGCATACACACAAAATCAATCCTGAGCTCAGCTCCAGCCGATGGTGGTTAAGTCTCTGCCCTCACCAGTGCTGTGGGCAGGGTCTGGGAAAGTCTCAGGCAGGTCCCACCAGAAGACCTTGGTTCTCACAGCAGCAGTATAAGCAAAAGCCTCTCTGCATACCAGCTCCTGCTAGGAACTGTAAACACGCAGCGTTATCACTGGTGGAAGCAGAGAGAGTCTGCACAGAAAAACTGCTCATTTCAGAAGAGTCCAGTTAGTTAGAAGAGACTGAGCTGAACACTGAAATCACTGAGCCAAGTTAGTTCTGTTCTAATGCAAACCAGGGCGATCACACAGAATCACAGAACATTAGCAATTGGAAGGGACCTCAAAAGATCATCCAGTCCAGACCCCCTGCCAGAGCAGGACCCCTAGACCAAGTTGCACAGGAACATGTCCGGGACCTACACTCCTATCCCTATAACCTAAATATGTAAAAATGCCTGTGAAGGCCAGTTTATGACCTTGGGGGTTAAAAGCTGAGGAACAGTACTCATCAGTGATGGCTGTGACTGTGCATTCTGGGGCCCCTCAGTTCCAGAAGGACACAGAGCTGCTGGAGAGAGCCCAGTGCAGAATCAGGAAGACGATGAAGGGAGCGGAGCATCTCCCTGAGCAGGAAAGGCTGAGAAAGCCGGGTCTCTTGAGCTTGGAGAAATGGAGACTGAGGGGTGACCTCATTTATGTTTATAAATATGGAAAAGATGGCTTTCAGGAGGATGGAGCCAGGCTCTGCTCAGTGGCATCTAATGACAGGACAAGGGGCAGTGGGTGTCAGCTGGAACAGAGGAGTTTCCACATCAGTATGAGAAGGAACTTCTTCACAGTGAGGGTGACAGAGCCCTGGAAGAGGCTGCCCAGGGGGGTTGTGGAGTCTCCTTCTCTGGAGATATTTTAAAACCACCTGGACATGTTCCTGTGTGACTTGGTCTAGGGGATCCTGCTGTGGCAGGGGGATTAGACTGGATGATCTTTCTAGATTCCTTCCAATCCCTAATGTTCTATGATTCTGCGATACAGCTACGTACCCGTGGCTAGGGGAGTGCCTTGGCTGGTGAGCAAGAGCTGTGGGGGTGCTGGCAAGAGGGGTGGTGTGTGGGTGCTGGCTCCTGGTAAAAGCCAAGTGCGAAGGTGAACACCAGCAGTGACTGTGGGTTTCATTGAATCATAGAACCATTAGGGACTGGAAGGGACCTTGAAAGATCATCTAGTCCAATCCCCTTGCCAGGATCTATTTTCATTCCTTGCACCTCAAACCATGGCAACAGCAACTCAGTTTAGCAGAGACCTGGCACTGTCTGGTCCGTGGCCGGACTTGATTGTAAAGGTCTCTTCCAACCAAAGAGATGCTGTGGATCTGTGGTCCTGTGTCACTGTTTGCAGTGAGTGTTTGTAGCTGCCATGGTTGGGCAGCGGGGTCTCACGCGGCATCGTGTCATGGTGTGGTGAATTTACTGCAGAGATGTGGAGCTCCCCTCCAACAACAAAATTGTGGAGTGTCCATCTCTGGAGACGTTTAAAACCCGCCTGGGTGTGTTCCCATGCGACTTGATCTAGGTGATCCTGCTGTGGCTGGGGGATCAGACTAGATGATTAGACTAGAGGTCCCTCCCAGTCCCTAACGTTCTGTGATTCTGTGCCAAGGGCTTCCCTAATTCATCCCAGAAGCCTGGGATGTCGTGGCTAACACGGCCACTGCGCGCAGGGCTGCGGGCGTGCGGAGCCGCCCTGCTGAATCCCTCTGCGATCGCACAGACCGGCTCCATCCTCGGCGGGGACAGCCCGCACAGGTGCTGCCGCAGCCTGTCGCTGTGGCAACGGCGTGTGTGTGTTTGTGTGTGTGTGTGTGTGTGAGTGAGTGTGTCCCGGAGGTATTCCGCTGTTACCATAGGAACAGGCGGGGGGGAGGCGATGGAGGCACAGCCGCGCCCTCCCCGCTCCCCACCCCCGCCTCCCTTCCACCGTGCCCTCGATGCCAGCCCAGGCCTCAATCAATTAATGNACCCCCGACCCCGCTAAGGTGCGCCCGGGGCGAGGCGCTGCGGAGCACCGCGGGGACCCCCCGGGAGACACCGGGCATCGAGGAGATGGGGGTGGAGAACAACAACATCGACACCCACCCCCCCTCTCCCCGATCCCACCCGGCGCGGCGGCTGTTCGCGGCACCATATGGCTGCAGGGGGATGGGGGCAGGGACGTGTCTGCCGGCTGCGAGGAGCCGCTGCGCTCATTATGTCCCATGGAGTCACGGTCACCCAGCCCCGCACCGCCCCGCAGCTCCCGGGGAGGCGGGGGGACACGCACACACACAGCCCACATCACACCGATCGCGGGGTACAGCGTGCCCCGGAGCATCCTCTAGCCCGCGCTGCATCGCCGAGGATGGTTTGCGCGGCAGGGAATTAAAAAACCAGCGGTCTGGCTGCCCTTGTGCGAGAAAAAATCCAGCCCTTTCCCCAAAGCCCCTGTTCCCGTTAAAATCCCTGAATATCCTTTGTGCAGGGATGAGCGTGTGAGGTGCAGCCCTGTTCTGAACCACAGCACTGCGGTGACCGAGACCTAAAAGGGAAACACAACATTAAAACATCACTGGTTTGAGACCAAAAACCTGACCCGCTGCAAGGCTGCTAATTGCTGACACCAATTAAAGTCCCGGGCACCAAACGCTGCAGCCAGATCCACAATGATTACAGCTATTTTTTTTCCCCCGAGCGATGCAGTCCGTCAGTCATGTCAGAGTGGTCCTCACTGCACAGCACTGATGGAGATGCTCCGTGCAGAGCATCCTGCCTCTGGAGAGCTTCCCCGCCTAGGAGCAGGGGAAATGCTTTGAAATGGCTCTTGCCTTTCCTCTCAGTGATTCATAACATTGGTGCTGAACCTCGGTATTGTCAGAGAGATAAAATCCACGGGCTGTGGAGGCCGGTAATAGGCAACTATACCGCTACCCTTATTACCTTATAACATTCAAGTATTGATTTTTTTTAAAGCATGGTTTGCTACTTGGCAGCCCGATCCCACTACTACCGCAGTCAGGGGGGATTTAGCTATTGACTCTACTGGGAACAGGCTTCTGCCTTTAAAATTGTGTGTTTCCCATTACTATGGTAATGCTGCTCAGCAATTCTTAAAACCTGCCTTCTTGGCCTTGAAAGATTAATGTGCAAATTATTTCAGCTCAGCTTATTTCACCTCATGCCACGTCCAAAGTTTGGTTTAGATCAGTAAGATAGGCAACCTCTTCCTCCAGATGGTTGTGGGGCAGATTGGACCTCGTAGATTCTCCAGTTACACGTTAGGAGATCCTGCTGCGGCAGGGGGAACCGACTGGCTGATCTCTGGAGGTCCCTTCCAATCCCTAATGTTCTGTGATTCTGTTTTTACGTTGGTTTGGGTTGTTTTGCTAATTTCTTACAGAAGCCTCGATTTAGAAACCCCATGTGTAGATCCCCCCTTGTGCTCAGCTTAGGCTGCATGTGGCTGCTCCCCAAAATAGCACGGCCCTCCCGAAGAAAGATTAGAAATATTAAAACGCAGCCGGCGCAGCGAGCGGTTCGCTTCAACTGCTGTGACACAAACGGGCTGATCCTACTGCCGGCAGATAACACACATCTGAGTCTTGGCACCTGCCATTGGACTGGAATTCAAAGTGAGAAGCAGCAGGCCTCGAGGTCTGGAAATAAAGGCAACACATGGGAAAAAAAACCTCATTCTCTGCCTATTAGTAAATAATAATCTGCAGCAGCAAAGACAAATAGTGAGGATGGAGGAGAACGTGTAGCACTGCAGACATCAAACAGGCACCAGAGCTATGGGCATGGTGGCAGACACGTTCAGATTCAAACTGCGAGGGGTATCTAGCACCTGTACTCGTGATTTGCCTCTTTATGTAACGCCAACCTCTTTAGGGTCTAGCAACATTCTGCTTAGCTACTTCGGGCCATGTCATGCTGTGATACTCATTACATTAAATGATGAGTAATAAACTCCAATTTGAAATAAATGCTGGGGAACAGGCAGAGAATTTATTCCAAATTCTGCTGAATGCAGATTTACATGAAAAATGGCCCCAAAAAATTCATGTCTCACCTTCCTTGCGTCTTGCAGGCAGTTTTCATACTAGATAGTTAATATCTTAAAGTGGTTCTGTTCTTATAGGTGGCCAACAGGTTGGCTTATCTACCCAAATCCCATAGAATCATAGAAGCATAGAATCATCAGGGATTGGAAGGGACCTCAAAAGATCATCTAGTCCAATCCGCTTGCCACAGCAGGATCACCTAGACCAAGTCACAGACTCAGTAAGTCAGCTTTTGATCACAGGACATTAGGGATTGGAAGGGACCTCAAAAGATCATCCAGTCCAATCCCCCTGCCACAGCAGGATCACCCAGACCAAGTCAGTCAGTCATCTTTTGATCACAGAATCACAGGACATTAGGGATTGGAGGGGACCTTGAAGGATTAATAGTAGTTTTATTAATGAATTGATGGGAAGCAACAGCTGCCTTCTACCTATTTTACTTCATTTTACTACTGATATTATTATGAAAAGTGTGATATGGTTTTCTGCAGGCTTAGTCTACTTTCCCCAGCCTCCACCTCTCTTCCTTGCTTTAGAATGAGCTCACAGGGAGCTGTTAAGCCCAAGTTTGTTTATACTTAATTGGCTTTAACTCTTTACTCCATTTGTTCCCTCATCTGACTTTTCCTCCACTCACTTTAGAAGCAATCACAGTCCAAAGAGACAGGGAAAAGGGAAAGAGCTCTGAGTTCTCCCCTCAGCAGATGTCCTATTGCAACAACCACAGAGAAGGAGGACTCCTTAAAAGCCAGCAAGCAATGAGCCAGCCTCAACAGTGTACCTGGTGGTCACCGGATGCCTGGTAGATGGTGAGCTGGGAAGTGGACAGGATGAGAGATGCCCTTTTAATTGATGTATGGACAGTTTGAAGGACTAAGATGCAGCTCCTTCTCCAGTTTGTGTTTTCTGTTCCTAAACAATGAGAATACAGGTGTTTCCTCAGCAGAGAGCCATGTTTGCGGTGAGTGCGACTCTCATCATCCAAGGACTGCCTGATGTCTTCTAAAGAGGGGCATCAACGTTGTGCCAAGCTGATCCTATCCCAAGAGGGGGTTGCCATCCAGTGCAATTTAAGACACCAGGGCCATTTGGAGTGTGGGTGTCATGAGGATGGAGCCAGGCTCTGCTCAGTGTCATCTAGTGATAGGACGAGGGGCAGTGGGTGTGAGCTGGAACATAGGAGGTTCCATACAAATACCAGAAGGAACTTCTTCACAGTGAGGGTGACAGAGCACTGGAACAGGCTGCTCAGAGGAGTCTCCTTCATTGGAGAAGTTTAAGACCTGCCTGGATGTGTTCATGTGCAACTTGGTCTAGGTGATCCTGCTCTGGCAGGGGGATTGGACTTGATGAGCTTTCGAGGTCCCTTCCAATTCCTAATGATTCTATGACTAGTCACAGTATCATGGTATCACAGTACATTAGGGATTGGAGGGGACCTCAAAAGATCATCCAGTCCAATCCCCCTGCTGTCACCTGATTGACTCCTTCAACTCCCTACAGCTACAGTTTTTCAGATCTTTTGTAGGTCTATTAATTCACTCTTTGGATCTATCAGGCAAAGCACTGATGAACAGTTTTCCACAAGAGCATCTCTACTGCACATCACTTACTTGCCTACTTCCAAATTACAGAAAGCCAGGCCATGCAAACTTGTTCAAATTGTTGAAGTCTGTGCATGTGAAAATTTTCCTGACTTTACATTTACTAAGAATTAGATTTCTTAAAAGAAAAAAAAAAACCACAAACCCTGGTAATTAGTTATAAATTCATATAAGTTCAATGATAAATAGCAGAAAAGACAGAGTTCATTAGAATCCTATTAATTAAACTGTTGGAATTATTAGTAGTAATAAAACTTGACCCAGTTTCTCCTGTTTAGGAATGCTTTTTCCTGCTTGGTTTTGGAACGCAGTCCTCTTAGTTCAAGTTGCAAATGTAAGGTTAGATGAGGAATACACATAAATACAGTTCCAGTTTCCTCAAAGTCCTGCGCGTCTTGCCAAAACTGGGCTGACTGGAAGGGATTAACATTAGAATTCACTATACAGAAGGGCAATTAAAAAGGAAGAAAGTAGTCTTGTTTATCATTGAATCATAGAATCATTCAGGTTGGAAAAGACCTTTGGGATCATTGAGTCCCACCATCAACCTCACTCTACAAGTTCACCCCTAAACCAGATTCCCCAATGCTACAGCTAAGCGTCTTTTAATGTCATCCCAGGATGGTGACTCAACCACCACCCTGGGCAGTCCATTCCGATGGCTGGTTTAAACCAGATTTATTCAGGTCTAGATCTAGCTTTATTTCTACACAGATACACAGATCATTAGGGGTTGGAAGGGACCTCCAGGGTCATCCAGTCTAATCCTCCTGCTTGAGCAGGATCATAGAACCTGTGTGATCATAGGTCACACAGAAACACATGCAGAAGGGTCTTTAAAGTCTCCAGAGAAAGAGACTCCACAACCTCCCTGGGCAGCCCCTTCCAGTGCTCTGTCACCCTTACATTAAAGATTTTATCATAGAATCTTAGAATTATTAAAGATTGGAAGGGACCTCAAAAGATCATCCAGTCCAACCCCCAACACAGCAGGATCACCTAGACCAAGTTGCACAGGAACATGGCCAGGTGGGTCTTAAACATCTCCAGTGAAGGAGACTCCACAACCCCCATGGGCAGCCTGTTCCCCCATATTAAGATGAATTCCTGTGCTGATGCTGACATCCATTGTCCCTTGTCCTATCACAGGGCAAAGAGAAAAGAGATAGGATGTTGCTTCATCATTTGCTTCACTGCAAATTTAACTCCTTCAGTGTTCACCATGTGCCCAATTCAGCTGCCACTTACACCACAACAGCGGTAGCCAGGCCATGCACAGCAGTCCAACACAGCAGAGGATTTCTATAGGTTTCTAAAAAACACGGGGTCCAAGGGCAACAAACAGGTAAACACATGCCCTGTGTGTGGTTTTGAGTTCTGCTTTTAGCTGCTGCATCCATACAGAACCCGCTCGGCCATACCCTTGCTAGATGATGGTTCCTTCCAACCCTGAGGGATTCTGATTCCATGGCTTCTCCAGTCAGGTGAGCCTGCTGTGGCAGGGGGATTGGACTAGATGATCTTTCGAGGTCCCTTCCAATCCCTGATGATTCCATGATTCTATAAGCCCATAAGAGTGAATAGATGTGGTGTCTCTGCACTGCAGCTTCAGATGGATGCCTGGAATTGGACTGTAGCAACCAGAGCCATGGGGCTTTGCTGAACTCTCAGCACATAGAAAGATAAAGGTTATCAAAAGATGCCATAAAAGAACAAACAAAAAAAAAACCCCAAAAAAAAAAAGGGCTTAGTCTATTAAGGGAGAAAAGACTGAGGTGTGTGATGGAATATTGTGGCCACTTGTGGACCTCTCAATTCCAGAAGGACACAGAGCTGCTGGAGAGAGTCCAGCGCAGAGCCACAGAGATGATGAAGGGAGGGGAGCATCTCCATCAT
>VXBP01001756.1:16616-27128 GCA_013400115.1 Rhinopomastus cyanomelas | reverse complement strand
AAAGTAAACCTCCCCTGTTGAAGCTTGAAGCCCTTCCCTCTGATTCTGTCACCTGCGAGAAGAGACCAGCACCAACATCTCTACAATGTCCTTCCAGATAGTTGTAGAGATCGATGAGGTCTCCCCTCAGCCTCCTCTTCCTCAGACTAAACAGCCTCAACCCTCTCAATCTCTCCTCATCAGATGTATTCTCCAGGACCTTCCCCAGCTTCATTGCCTTCCTCTGCACTTGCTCCAGCACCTCGATGCCCAAAACTGGACCCAGTACTCAAGGTGCAGCCTCACCAGTGCTGAGTACAGGGGGACAGTCACCTCCCTACTCCTGCTGGACACATTATTTCTGATCCAGGCCAGGATGCCACTGGCCTTGGCCACCTGGGCACCCTGCTGGTGCCCGTCAGTTAGAACAAAGGTATATGTAGGTACAGGAGTATAGGTGTATACACATACGTGCGTGCCCATACACACATCAGACTGCATCTGTCACTCTCAAACACTTCCTATGACTTCCCAACCCTTCACTACCTTTAGTTTGTCCCATACCCAAAGTTCCAACCCAGCTTTAGTGAAGTCAGTTGGCCTAGGTACGTTCCTTGGTCTAGGGGATCCTGCTCTGGCAGGAGGATTGGACTGGGTGATCTTTCAAGGTCCCTTCTAGTCCCTAATGTTCTGTGATTCTGAGACTGTAACCAACCCTTTCAGAATCCAAACTAGTTGCACCAACCAGGTACAGTTCATACTGACACTTAACAACTCTATCTTTAATGATTTTGCTATCGATTTTTTCTCTGCTGTTGACATATGGTTCATTGGGCTGTCATTTCTATGAACTATCTTTTCCACCCTTTTTTCCCCCTTTCCAGTACATTTTTGGCCATTCTGCAGCATCAGTGCCACACACTGATGCCACACAGCAGCAAATCCTATATTTTAGTAATACTTCAGTCACCTCCTTCTGAAGCTCTTTAGTGTTATTCAACCTGTGGCAGCCCTAGTGATGCGCTACCACTTCACACCTTGATTTAATGACACCTCTTTTTCTTTTAGATCCTCTGTTTCTGACTTTTCTTCAGTTTCATCACCTGAAAAATGCAAACCCAGGACAGGCATTTGCCCATTGACCACAATGGAGAAGATAGTTACTGAAAGACAAAACACTGTGAGACCTTCTCATACTCCTCACAGAATCACAGAACATTAGGAAATGGGAGGGACCTTGAAAGACCATCCAGTCCAATCCCCCTGCCATAGCAGGATCCCCTAGATCCAGTCACACAGGAACACGTCCAGGCAGGTGTTTACTCCAGTGAAGGAGACTCCACAACCCCCCTGGGCAGCCCCTTCCAGTGCTCTGGCACCCTCACCATGAAGAAGGTCCTTCTCAGATTGATGTGGAACCTCCTCTGTTCCAGCTGACACCCGCTGCCCCTTGTCCTATCATTAGATGCCACTGAGCAGAGCCTGGCTCCATCCTCCTGACATCCACCCTTCACATATTTATAAACATTCATGAGGTCACCCCTTTCCTGTCTGTTGAAACCTACGGGTGAACCTTGTTTCTTCTTCTTTTAGTATCTAAATACTTCTGTAATGATTTACTTTTAACTCCTCTCGGTTTGGAGCCACGTGCGTCAGTCCCATCACAAGTCTGACTTCCCACATGCCAATACAATGCTGCTTCCCCTACAGATAGGTCATGATTTAGTAGCAGCTACTTCAGCTCTGGATCTGCTGGGAACAAAAGTCTTCTCCAAAGAAGCATTGGTAGTGGTGTAAGTCCAGAAGCAACAAAGAGAGCGATCACGTACTCACTGGAAAGTTGTACGCTGAGTTGGAGTCATGAAGCACGGAATTGTTTAGGTTGAAAAAGACCTTTGAAATCATCAAGTCCAACCATTAACCCAACTGCCCCAAGCCCACCACTAAACGCTTAGATGTGGTGTTGGGAGATCTGGTTTAGGGGTGAACTCATACAGTAATGTTGATGGTTGGACTCGATGATCCGAGGGGTCTTTTCTAACCTGAATGATTCTGTGATTCTGTAAATCACGTCCCTAAGGTCCGTAACTACGTGATGTTCAAACACATCCAGAGAAGGAAGTTCAACCAGTTTACTGGTCAGTGAATTGACTCCTAAATGTTCTCAAGTGCAGCCAAAATGTTATCATATCCATCTCCTGTCAGAGTAACAGAATTTACAGGACTTTCACACATGCAGACCCTACTGATAACACATTATCCAAACCCTCTCATTTCCCACAGGAGGTTAATTACAGGCTCTCAAGCGAAAAAGACTGAATGAGTTTTTTTCATCCTAGGCTCAAGTAGGTCATTTAATAAGAATTGTCCTTCCCAGTCCATACAGAATATTTATTTCTGATTTAAAAAGGCTTTATGTGAGTTTAGCTCTAACACAGAGCAGGCTTATGAAGTGAAATGTTCTCTGCAGACAGCCCCTGACGTTGAAGAGGATCCACACACACAGCTACATGGTCCAAAGCCTACGATTCCATTTCAGCCACTAGCTGTGACCCCTGCAGATGCACAGAAGTACCTGGCAGGGTTTGCACCTTGTGGTTACCCAATGAGCAGTGAGAAGCCTGTACTACTGCTTGCAGGGCAGCAGCTCCTGCTAAGGAGATCCACCTGCATCTAGAAGGCAGCTTAACGCCGTAACATAGCGAGGGTTTCCGGGACGTTGATAGTGCCCTCCTGGGTGGCTTATGCTTGTAAACCGTTGCAAAACACCTTGCTAGTGGGACAAACAACTGCTGGAGGAAGTCCAGCACAGAGCCACAGAGATGATGGAGTAGAACACCTCCCTGATGAGGAAAAGCTGAGGGAGCTGGGTCTCTTGAGCTTGGAGAAAAGGAGACTGAGGGGTGATCCCATCCATGTTGATAAATACATGAAGGGTGGGTGTCAGGAGGATGGAGCCAGGCTCTGCTCAGTGGCATTTAAGCCCTGTCCCAGTGTTCCATTACACTCAGTGTGAAAACAGTTTTTCTTGTACTTAGATGGGGTCTCCTATGTTCCAGCGCTCATGCATCTTCTCATCAGCTTAAACACTGTGAGGCAGAGAGGCACCAGGCTTAATGTGATCTGGAGAACCTTGGTCTAGGTGACCCTGCTGTGACAGGGGGATTGGACTGGACGATCTTTCAAGGACCCTTCCCATCCCTAATGTTCTGTGATTCTTTGATTCTATAAATATAAGGTACTGAGGCTCATCTATTGCAACAGGACAGAACAGTAACTCAAGAAAGCCACAGGATAGCTTTCAGTGCTGCTGCAGGACAACACAAACAATTCTCCTGCACCACCTAGTACCTCCTGAGTTGGAGAAGCTTCTGGTAGGTTTAAAATCACATATGTGACTAAAATACGTGATTGGACTTTTGATGATCTTTTGAGGTCCCTTCCAATTCCTAATGATTCAATGATTCTATGTCCTGGAAAGCTTTACTCATGTTGCAGGTTTATTGACCAGGACAGGGTCAACCTACTCTTTTACCAGCAAACACTCCACAGGTGTATCCTGCATTTGCGGAAGGATCAGGACCCAAATAGCTTCCCTCAAATCAAAGCCGGCAGCTGCTGGTCGCCTCCTTTCAAGAGCAGACCAAAACTGACAGTTCAGTGTCAGCCAGTTTTAATTTATGTCCGTAGGGTGAAGTGAAATCTGAATCATTAACTCACACACTTGCCCAGCACCTGCACCAACCCTCATCCCTCACGGGCCGGTGTTCGTGACAAGCTCTGTGTGCATGGAGCCTTTCTGTGCAGGGCTGGGTGTTGTCTCTCTGAGCTGTCTCTCCTTTCTGCAGAGCTGAACAAGAGCAGTGGTGATCATCCCAGAAGTGGGGAAAGAGATTTCCTCTGTGAAAAGACAATTATGCTGAACTGCTGCCTCTCAGCCCATTTTAGTGCTGAGCTGCTAGCAAATGCCTGCTTAGATCCCACTGATCCCATAGCTGTGTGGCCACAGGAATGACACTTGGTTCATCTGGAGACAGCTGGGGTGAAGTTCTGAGCCCAAGTCACAACCATGCTGCTTCACGACTGAACCTCATGCAGCCACTGACAAGAGGCTGAGGGTAAGACCAAGAAGAGCATCTGGAGTGTCCAGCTCTGGGCCCCTTGGTTACAGAAGGACACAGAGCTGCTGGAGAGAGTCCAGTGCAGAGCCACAGAGATGATGAAGAGTGAAATATCTCCCTGATGAAGAAAGGCTGAGGGAGCTGGGTCTCTTGAGCTTGGAGAATGGGAGACTGAGGGGTGACCCCATTAATGTTGATAAATATTTGAAGGGTGGGTGTCAGGAGGATGGAGCCAGGCTCTGCTCGGGGCATCTAATGATAGGACAAGGGGCAATGGGTGACAGCTGGAACAGAGAAGGTTCCACATCAGTGTGTGAAGGAACATCTTCCCGGTGAGGGTGACAAAGCCCTGGAAGGGGCTGCCCAGGGGGGTTGTGGAGTCTCATCTGAAGGCATTTAACATCCACCTGGACATTTTCCTGTGCAACTTGATCTAGGTGATCCTGCTATGGCAGGGGGACTGGACTGGATGATCTTTCAAAGTCCCTTCCAATCCCTAACAGTCTGTGATTCCGTGAAGAATCAACTTCACCATCACCTCAGCCTTCTCAGCAAAAGTTCACAGCAGCATGAAAATGCAACTGGGAGATTTTATTTTGGATGAAAGGAAAGATTTGGGGTTTTGAGCTGCAAGCCTGGGCTTTTACCAGGGGAAAGGACTGACTCTGACACTTTGTCTCCTGGGATGGGTCTCTTTGTAGCCGGTTTTGTTACGGTGTGGCTACACCCTGCTTAATGTTTTCGAAGTAACACTAACATTACCCGTTTGTGGTTTGCAGGAGGAGTTTCACAGAAACACATTAGGAGTAGGAAGGGACCTTGAAAGATCATCCAGTCCAATCCCCCTGCCACAGCAGGATCCCATAGATCCAGTCACACAGGAACACATCCAGGTGGGTTTTAAACGTCTCCAGAGAAGGAGACTCCACAATGTTCCCTCTTTAAAAATGTGCTGTCTTTGGCTCACTTTGGAAAATTCTAGCTCAAAATTGTGACCGAGACACCTCAGATCCTGCTCTCCCACACCTCAGGTCCTGCTCTCCCACACCTCAGGTCCTGCTCTCCCACACCTCAGATCCTGCTCTCCCACACCTCAGGTCCTGCTCTCCCACACCTCAGGTCCTGCTCTCCCACACCTCAGGTCCTGCTCTCCCACACCTCAGGTCCTGCTCTCCCACACCTCAGGTCCTGCTCTCCCACACCTCAGATCCTGCTCTCCCTTTGCCTCTCTCTCGCACACACACGTGTGTGCAGATGCCATGTCACATACGGCCGCACTAACACTTCTACACGTCAGGACAGTTATTCTCTTCATTCATGAGAAACACTTCACTCAACGCCTGCACTCCAAGTTGCCAGCTCAACTCAGGTTCCATCTGCTGTGACCATCTTCCAGCACTGGCTGCCTGACTCACCGGGATCCCTCCTCCCTGAGGTCTGCAAACGGCAGCACTGAGGCTGTGGGTAACGGCAGCAGATGCAGCTCTGCAGACCTGAACAGGAGCTAAGGAAAATGGGGTGGGCAGTTATAACAGGACAGGCACAGCAGGGCTTCTAAGCATGGAAGGTGCATTTAATAGGACTGTAAACGACCTCAGAACTGTACCTTGGGATAAATTATAGCTCAACCTCAGCATCACCTTCCTGTGGTAGTTACTGCCATTATGTCTTGGCAGTTCAGCAGGCTACAGAGCTACAAACACTTTTATTCATCTTTTTTATGTGTGTGGCCACAAAAAAAAGGGGGGAGATACACAATGAAGTTAAGATGTACATTTTTAGATTGTTATAAAATGCTCTAAAACACCAATTTCAAACATAAGATAATTTAAAGTGCTGTATTTTGACATATAGGGGATTTATACAGTGATTTCTGTCTTCTATTGTTCATAAACCAAGTCATTCCTATAAAATCAAACAAACCATAAACTCACACATTTGTCTACTCTTATCTGTCACTAACAGAACAAGAGGTGGGCTGGGATACAGCCTGTTCCATAGAACTGAGCATAGGAGGTTCCACAACAATATGAGAAGGAACTTCTTCCCAGTGAGGGTGACAGAGCACTGGAAGGGGCTGCCTGGGGGGTTGTGGAGTCTCCTTCTCTGGAGATGTTTGAAGTCTGCCTGAATGTGTTCCTGTGTGTGACTGGATCTACAGGATCCTGCTGTGGCAGAGGGATTGGACTAGATGATCTTTCAAGGTCCCTTCCAACCCCTAATGTTCTGTGATTCTGTGTGACTGGACTGTAATTTAAAGCCCAGCATCCTGTAACAAGGCTCAGCAGCACAGCCCTGCACCTGCAGAGAGCCTCAGTGGTTCCCCAGCACCAACCCAAGAAGTACCAGGTCCTCCTGAAGATTCAGCTAAACCAAAGAAAATGTGGTTCCTGAACACAAGTTCACTCCATGCTCATAGTTGGAAAATACAAGGAGACACAGGAAGATTCATACGTTAAGCTCGTGATTTCATTAAAGTCAGTGGAGCTGTTCCAAATTAATAATGACATAAAAGCAATCTGCACTCGGCCTTTGAGGTTATATTCTATTAATTTGCTAATACTGTGTAAAGTCTATGTTGGAGAGGTACCCTGCAGTCATCTTGGCCCTTCTATTTTTTTAAAGGAAAGTGCTGCTTATAATCTGCTGATCCTACAGCCTAGGTAACTGTTTTACAGCTTGTGTTTCAGTTGAGACTGATTTTAAGAGATGTATTTGTGTCTATGAACAATGTGAACCCAGGGAAAGAAAAGCAATTAATTTGTTTTCAAGCTGCCAATTGATAAGTGGTTCCAGTTAAACATCAAACACATCCCCCCCAAAAAATCTTGTGAATGGTTAGAGAAAGGGGGACGGGACTGGATGATCTTTCGAGGTCCCTTCCAATCTCTAATGTTCTGTGGTTCTGTGATCAGTTCCTCGTCTCCTTGTGGACTGTGAGTTCTAACCGGTTGGCACTGGTTCTAGCCGTTTGGCATACCTAGGCATGATTTCACCACTTTATTCAAGCACAGCTTGGGCCTAATGAAGGCAAATCTATGGTGCTAACAGCAGCGATCTGAAAAGTTGCAGAGGTGAGGTGCTCCCTGGGCTGCACGCAGGAATACCTCACCGTGTGTCGTCCCAGCCTGGACCTAAAATGGCTGTTTTGCAGGGGATGTCGTTGCCTGGTGACCAAAAGTGCATCTCCTAGGCCACAGAGTGATGTGAACGTTCAGAAATTGATTTGTTCCTGTTGCTCTTGAGGAGATCATGTCCATAAAACAGATTAATCCGGCACATAATCATCCCTGCATTCTCCTTGCTGGCGTGCTTCAACTTGATGGTGAAGACAAGCCTGTGATTCTTGAGCTGCCTACCAACCAGGCAAGGGGAAGACAGAATAAAACCTCTTGTGCTACTGCCCACAGGCTACAAAAGTAGACCAAGCCTCAGCCACTGTGAGACTGCAAGACACCCCTGCTTCAATTAAGTCTGTGTTGTACATCTAGCCTGTTCCGGTGCAACCTCCCAGTTGCTATCAGGCTCTCTCTCTTTCATTAGAATCAAGTAGTTAATTAGCCCCAGCCTGTCCTCTCTCCTTCTCTCTTTCCCTTTAACGCAGCAGTAATGATGTCTAATTACCAGCAGCAGTGGATTACAGCACCATCAGGAGCAAATCTCTCTGGCTGACAGCAAAGCTGAGCAGCAAATCTTAACGCTTCAAGGAGAGAATAATTCCTAATGAAGTATTTTCAGATTTCTTGTTTCTGACCAGCTTGTGACAGCAGAGTCCAACTTGTCATTTCACCCATCCTGCTACTGCAGAGGGAGTGGAGTGCTCATGCTGCCACCAGTGATTAATCTAAATTGAAATTACTTTTACCTGGGGTGAGATCAAGTGATGGACAAGAAGAGGATGAAGGAGAGAGTCACAGTCTGGGGATCTTTCACTGTTTGTGACTCTCCCTACAGACTGGATGAGCTCAAATGTGTGGGACAGCAACAAGAGAGGAAAATACCCAAACAATACAACAGTGAGGATGTTTCTAAATGGTCATAAATGACTACATTCTTAAATAATTAGCAGGAGTTAAATAAATGAGAGAATAAGCTTTTAGGTTTACCAACAGTTACCAGCTGATGAAAACCCAAACTCTCCTCCTGTAACTTATCATCCCTGGCTGGGTGAAACCCTAGGCCTCCTGAAATCAAGAGGAGCTTTGCCACTGGCTCTTTTCCAGGCCAGGGGCAGGATCTCTGTTCTGTCAAATGGGTTCTTTCTGAGCCTTCTGTGCGTGGCAGGTCCTGCCCCTACCCTGACAATAGCTCACACCAACCATCACCAACCTGAGGGGCTACAGAAACACTCCTCTGGTGGGCTAGTGGCACCAGATTCACGGCTTTAGGAGCAGGTGGCACTTCCTTCTCAGAGCTGGATGTTGTGTGAGAGAGTGGAGCAGCATCTTTTATCACTGATGCTGGACAGCAGATTTATGTTGGCCAGCAGGAGGAAATCCTACCCACAAGGCAGACCTTTTCTGGAAGAGTTTATGTGCAGATACTCGGGAATTGCTTGCAGACAGGTCATGCTAACTTTCCTGTCTGGATTATATGATCCTGTATTGGTTAAGCTACCTAAAGATAGTTACTTTTATCTATTTATGTATAGATGTACTTACATTTTAATATAAATTTATGGGAACACACATACATCACAGAATCACAGAACATTAGGGATTGGAAGGGGTCTCGAAAGATCAGCTAGTCCAATCCCCCTGCCAGAGTAGGAACACACAGAGACATTCAGAGCTGAGGGTGTGATTGACCCCAAATGAACAAAGGTGAGGATTTTGGCCACTGACTGAAATCTCTGAAGGGAAAATGAATAGGAAAATGCTTATCATTTGATCTGAAAATCAACTAGAAAAGGGGATGCAAGGTGGGATCTCAGGCTTCCATGGCCTAGCAAGGGTAAGGGAAAACAGACAAGCTGGTCATCACTGAGTCTTGCATTTCAGAGGCCCGCAACAGCTCGGCTTTAAATTCCATGATGCAAATGTAAAGTTAGCCTTTTCATTTAGTAGCCCAGTCAGTGCTGTTTAAAAACAAACAGCTGAATTTGTTTACAGTTCAGAACCTGCAGTGAGCAGGATAGATTCAGGAAGAAACAATCTTCAACACTAGCTCTGCAGAAATATTATTTCAGTGGAGACATTTCAGAAGAGATACGAAAAAAAATATCGACCTGGTTGGAGGCTTCTGCTTTAAATAACATTTTCATTAAATTCAATAATTGTGTCTCTGGTACTCTCTAAGGTCAGAGATTAGCAATCAGTCACCTAAGGGTAGCACAGAAATCTGCCGAACAACCAGGACCCATAGACAGACCTAGAACGCTTTGGTGTCCAACAACCACAGAGAGGGAACAACTGCTGCCCAGAGCTCCCATCAGTTTCACTCTTCCTATTTGTAAACTCCTTAAAACTGAGTTTCCCACCTCTGCCTCCTCGCAGCCATGACGGCACTGATGACAAGGGGGCAAACACCAGCCAGCTCCTGGGAATGCCCAGGTTTTATGACTTCAGCGAGGCAGATTTCCCCGGCAGTCTACGTCACTACCCAGCCCAGAATACTTTCCGAGAAGCCCCCTTCACCATTGCACCCAGCAACCCTCCGTTAGATCAGAGCAAGCTGCCAGCCTATACAAAATAAATAAATAAAAGGAATAATAAAAAAAGGAAGAAAAAGAAGGCTGCTCATCCAAGCCAAATGCCCAGGCGGGGATATTTTTAATTGCCGGGTTTCCTTTCTCGGCTCCCCCTCCCCACCCGCCCCACGCACAGACAAAAGAAGCTTAGCTTGCCTGACCCAGAGCGCAAGAAGTAAGAATGATGAGACATTCGGAGAGTTCAACAGCCAAAACCTACTTGCAGCCAACAGCCCCCATCTTCCGAAATAGGAAAATCTGCCGTCTGTGCTACCCCCGAGCAGAGCCGCGATCCCGCTGCCAGACCTGCGCCCAGCTCGGAGCTGGGGATGCTCCACACGAGCCGGGAGCATCGCGCCCAGAGTGAANGCTCCCCCGGGCGCAGCCGAAGGGGGCGGCGGGGCCGTGCCCGGGGCGGCGGGGCCCGGCACAATGGCCGGAGCGGTTGCGGGACAATGGCCCATCCCGGGAGCTGCGGGGTGGCCGGGGATAGGGCCGGGGCTGAGTGGGGGGGATAAGAAAACGACCCCGGCCCGGCTGTGGGTGTGCTGTGCGCACCATCGCTTTAAATCAAAGGAGCCACAAAAGAGCTCGGCGGTGGATGATGTGACAGGCAAACGCGACATGGTGATGATGACTTGGGGGAAGAGGGAGGAAGGAGCCAACTGTGGCTGCGGCTCCCCCCCGCGCCTCTCGCCCCCCGCGCGGGGCTGCAGCGGCCCA
>VXBP01001756.1:0-13824 GCA_013400115.1 Rhinopomastus cyanomelas | reverse complement strand
CAGCGCAGCGCACTTTGCGCCGCACCGGCCGGCGGGGCGCGGAGCGGAGTGGGGTGAGGGCTCAGCCCTGCGGGGACACGTGGCCGCGGGCGGCCCGCGCTGGCCCTTGGAAACGGAGAGAGCCAAAGCACCCGCAACCCTGCACACCCACCCAGCGCCGCGGCCGCCTCCCCTCGGGCATCCCCCGCGCCGCTCCCGCATCGCCTGTCGCCTCCGGGACCCTCCGCCTTGGCTGCGCGGCCGCAAGGGGCGGGCGGGGCGCACCGCCATCCCCGCAGCGAGCAGCCGCCCCAGGGGTCCGCAGCTGCGGCGCGGAAGGAGCGCGGGGTCGACATCGACGGGGGGCTGCCGCGGGCAGAACGGCGGGTGCGGAGCCCGGATTTCTGGAGCTGCAGGAGCTGGGAGAAGCTGCTGCATGGGACCAGCCTCTGGCGTGAGCCCCGCAACCCGTGTCCTCCGGCTCTGCCGGTCGTGACTGCGACCCCGTCGCTCTCCCGCGCAGTCCCCCGTTTACTGTCTGCTTTTCTCTCTGTCCAGAACCCCCGGGGCAGAGCCCCGCAGCCGGGAGCAGATGCGGGTTCAAAAGCAACGCGTCCGAGGACGTCTGTGTTGCCGAAAGCTTTCCCGGCGTCTGGAAAATCCGAGAGGACAAGCTGGCACAAAGGGAGGAGAAAAGCGGGACTGAAGAGATAACCCGGGGAGGCCCGAGACTTTGTGTTGGCCACAGGACCCATAAATTATCTTGGCAGCCCCGTGTTAGTGCCGGAGGAGTGCGGGACCGTGCCGCCCGTCACAGGATCTGGAGGAGAGGCAGTAACAAAGGAACTGCTGTGCAGAGGGGAGCCTCGCTGAACCCTAACCCGGCGGGTTTCATGAGATGGAACATGGCTCCAGTGTGCCCTTATAACCTCATTTAGCACAGGGGTCGCTCCACAGATTGGGCTGCGCTGCTCCACAGCGCTGTGGGGTGACTGGTCTCCAGCCAACCTCCTGCCGAGCAGCTCGGCGACTTCTACATCACAGTGATGCTGAGCTGTGCCCAAGTCCAAGGCAAGGGGGGAAGAGCAGGTGTGAGGTAGCCACGAGTGGGGATCCAGAGAGGCAACGGCACGGGTGAGCAGAATGCGTGAAGTGAGCCTGAGGGCTTTATCTGAAAATAATCCCTTATCCAGGAGCAGCACTTTGGATCCTGCAGAGCCACCTGCCTTCTCAGCAGAGGCAAATTCCTAAAATCAGTTGAATTTGGACCGTGCCTTAAAAAAGCCCGAAAAACTGCTTAATGACAGGAGAGAGAACAAACCAAAGCAGATGAAAACTGACTGTGGCGTGGAGCAGGGATGAGGAGCGGAGACCAGCGTCCGATTCATCTCCGCTGGATTCATGTTTTACAGTTAGAATGTCCAGTTTGCTCTGATGAAAGTTGTGGGAATTACTGCTGCTCTTAAACTGCTTCTCCGTGATTCCTAGGAGTATCCTGGAAGCCCACCATGCCAGGGAATGGATCTGCCCAGGACACAAGAATGGTGCTTACCATGAGGAAACAACCTGTGAGCTGAATACGGTCAAACTGGATGGTACCTGACCTCCCTTCTGGATGAGTGTGCAGTGTAGAATGTCCCTGCACACCCCAGACTCGTGATGTATGTCCACCTAGTCGTAGTTTCAGCAGAATTTACGTGATGAGTTTAGAATGCAGACATGTAATTCCCAGTTCTTTAAATCATCCGAGATCCTGGTGCTGCAGCGTTGTATTTCGGTGAGGAAAAGTGCTTAAAGGTGAAGTTCACTGTTCATGTGTTAAGGTATCACAATTAACAAAGTTTAGGAGGTTCCACATCAATATGAGAAGGAGCTTCTTCATGGCAACAATGATGGACCGCTGGAACGGGCTGCCCAGGGACTTTGTGGAGTCTCCTCTGGAGATGTTTAAAACCCACCTGGACATGTTCCTGTGCGACTGGATCTAGGGGATCCTGCTGTTGCGAAGGCATTGGACTGGATGATCTTTCAAGGTCCCTTCCAATCCCTAGTGACTGGATCTAGGGGATCCTGCTGTGGCAAAAGCATTGGACTAGATGATCTTTCAAGGTCCCTTCCAGTCCCTAATGTTCTGTGGTTCTGAACACAGATGGGAACGTTCTTGGAATGAAGAGAGACTGCACAGACCCTCCTTCTGTCAGGACTCCTAGTGACAGCCCGTTATACAGCTGCACTTGAAGGATCTCCTGCAGCTCTGTCAGCCCTTCGAAGCCATGGACTGAAGTCCTTCTGCATTGTGCAGAACTTCCTTGTCTTGGTCAGAAAAGGAAACTTTCAGTCCTCAGGTGTGGAAATCCTACAGCACACCTGTGTCTGGATTGTTTGCTGTGCAGCCAGCCTGGAAGAGCGCGACACCGACAGATGTGTGAACTTTCCTTCTCAGTGAAATGAAGTGTTAGCTGCAAAACGGAGTATGGGTGACTTAAATTGTGCATCAGACTGGAAAGAGGTTTAAAAGAAACCATGAATAAGTTAAAAATACTGTATTTTTGGAATTGTCAGCTCTAATTGTCTCCCTGTACAATCTGAGTACAGATTGTTCCCCCTGCACTCAGCACTGGTGAGGCTGCAACTTGAGTGCTGGGTCCAGTTTGGGCACCTCAGGACAAGGGAGGCATCAAGGTGCTGGAGTGAGTGCAGAGGAGGGCAACAAAGCTGCTGAAGAACCTGGAGAATCAGTTGATGAGGAGAGACTGAGAGAGTTGGGGCTGGTTAGTTTGAGGAAGAGGAGGGTATGGGGAGACCTAATCACTCTCTACAACTATCTGAAAGGACACTGTAGAGATGTTGGTGCTGGGCTCTTCTCACAGGTCATTAGTGACACAACCAGAGGGAAGGGCTTTAAACTTCAACAGGGGAGGGTTATACCAGACATTAGGAAGAAATTCCTCCTGGTGAGAGTGGTCAGGCACTGGACTAGGCTGCCCAGGGTGGTGGTTGAGTCCCCATCCCTGGATGTGTTTAAAAGTTGCTTAGATGTAGTGTTGGAGGATGTGGTTTAGGGGTGACCTTGTAGAGCAGGGTTGCTGGTTGGACTCTATGATCCCAGGGTCTTTTCCAACCGGAATGATTCTAATGAGTCCAACAGCAATAGAAAAGTGAAGATTTAGGCAGAAAGGGGCCTGATGTCTCTCACTGAAGTTGCCAGAGTTTCTAGATGAGAGCGTGGTGGTGTGATGATGTAGCACCAAGTCCATGGAAGCAGCTCAGAAGACACTTCCAAGTTTTTAAAACTGGCTGAAAACAGGGGTAAGGGTTTGGCTGAAAGCTGTGATCCACCTTCTGCCACGGAGGGGTGTTTAGAAGACACGCACCATGCTACTCCAGCACAGTGCTTGGTTTGGGTAAGGCCTCTGAGGGAAGGAATATTCCATCTTCTGTGGTTTTGTTCACAGAAATAGTTAAGAAAGATGGCTGTGATGCTGCTAACTTGTCACATCCATGAGTTATGATGTGAAGGCTGCTTTCTGTGCAGACTGAAAATCTTCCATGCTGAGCTGAGACAAGATGTGCTGAGGACTAAAGAAACTGCTACTCCAGACGATTTAATCCGCTACCTGCTAGCACTTCTCCTCCCTTCTGAGTGGATTTCAGTGCAAGTCTCTTATCACATCCTTCACAGCCCAGTGATGGCAGCGGGGACGAGCACTGCCACCCCTAAAAACTTGTGGAGGCACCAGCCAATGTTCATGGGCTGCATGGGCTTGTCTGCGCTGTCCTCCTTTGGTCTCAGGTACATGACAACCCCCCCACGCAGCCGGGTGATCCATCGCCTCATTACACATGGGAGGTAGGATTCTGCAGTGATACGGCTTCCACGAGGAGAAAACAGTCACTGTTCCACCTCCTAATATTACTGGCAAAGGACCGCTCTAGAAGGATGCTCTTAACGATAACTCCAAGGTGTTTGTTGCTTAGATGAGAAACTAGAGAGATGGGTACTTGGTGGTGTTACTGTATGAAAACTGCAAGCAAATGAACGCCTCCTGGTTCTTGATTTATCTACTGAGTGAGCTGTCATGAAGCAAAGCCTAAACTATGCATTATTCTTGAATATAAATCTTTCCTAGAAGTTGTTTCCAATTCCAGTAGTATTTTCTGGGGTTTTTTTTTCAGTAGGTTTTGGTCAGTTTCTGCTGACTTTGGAAAATGAGGAGGGGATAGACCAAAACGATTACTCAGAGATGGATTATTAGAATCACAGAACATTAGGCATTGGAAGGGACCTTGAAAGATCTTCCAGTCCAATTCCCCTGCCACAGCAGGGGGACCTGGAACAAGTCACACAGGAACACATCCAGGTGGGTTTTAAATGCCTCCAGAGAAGGAGACTCCACAACCTCCCTGGGCAGCCCCTTCCAGGTCTCCGTCACCCTCACTGGGTAGAAGTCCCTTCTCATATTGGTGTGGAACCACCTCTGTTCCAGCTCACACCCACTGCCCCTTGTCCTGTCACTAGATGCCACTGAGCAGAGCCTGGCTCCACCCTCCTGACACCCACCCTTCACATATTTATAAACATTAATGAGGTCACCCCTCAGTCTCCTTTTCTCCAAGCTCAAGAGACCCAGCTCCCTCAGCCTTTCCTCCTCAGGGAGATGCTCCACTCCCTTCATCACCTTTAAACATAGCAGACTGACAAACCTTTGGGGAAAGGGTTGTGTGTTCCTGAGTTTATAAAGAACTGGGAAAATGAGGCCATAATTCTGGTTATTGACTTCTCACACAGTGACACTGATGATTCTGATGAGAATAATATTGGGATATAGTCCTTTTCACAGGCTGCTTTGGAGACCTTGTGGAAAACACTCAGACTCACTTGCCCCAACTGCAGTTAGAAACATTCAGACTCAGCTTTGTTCTACAAAGCTGCTTTGCTTTAAGTAGCAGTTCTGCAAAACATAACTTCACATATTTCTTTTACTCTATGCTTTATTACTGAGAATTTTTGCATGAAAACAGGGCCTTTGTTTAAAAGTTCCTGCTTCTTATTCATCACAGCTCATTGGGTTGGAAGCAATTACGATACCCTCTCCAGAAGGCTCCAATCCCTTCAGAGCAGGGAAACACGAGCAGGAATAACAAACTTTTAAGAATCTAAGCTCTTGTTTCCATGCAAATGCCCCCATTCCCTTGGTAATAAAGGAGAAGGGAGCAAATATGTAGCATGAAGTGGAAGAGAAAGAGCATGTTGAGTGTGTTGAGGTTTGCATGTGGGCATTGAGTGGTTCTAGTGTGACAAGGATGCCTTAGGTTTGACTTTGTTTGCTTTTGTCCTGAAGGAGATGAGCACAAAGGATTCTTCTGTGGAGGAGTTTTTGTTCTTTCTCAGCTAGAGCAACACTAATGTAAACCAGCTACTGGAACAAAACAGAACTGTTTAGGTTGGAAAGGACCTTTAAGATCATCGAGTGCAACCACTAACCCAGCCACTGCTAATCCCTGTCCCTGAGCTCCAAGGTCTCCATGACTTTTAAACACATCTAGGGATGGTGATTCAGCCTCCTCCCTGGGCAGCCTGTTCCAAGGCCTGATGAGCCTTTCCAGGAAGAAGTTTCTCCTAATGTCCAACCTAAACTTCCCCTGGTGCCACTTGAGGTCATTCTCCCTTGACCTGTGACTTGTTACTTGTGAGAAGAGACTAATTCCCACCTCTCTGTATCATCGTTTGAGGTAGTTGTAGATGAGAGTAAGGTCTCCACTGAGCCTCCTTTACTTCAGACTAACCAGCCCAGACTCCCCCAGCTGCTCCTCATATCACCCAGTGTGTTGCCCAAACCAATCCAGGACCATAAGGCAGTACTGAACCACATAATAACAGAACATTAGGGATTGGAAGGGACCTCAAAAGATCATCTAGTCCAATCCCCCACCACAGCAGGATCACCTAAACCAAGTCACACAGGAACACATCCATGAGCGTCTTAAACATCTCCAGAGAAGGAGACTCCACAACCCCCCTGGGCAGCCCCTTCCAGTGCTCCGTCACTCTCACTGTGAAGAAGTTCCTTCTGATATTTATATGGAACCTCCCATGTTCTCGCTGACACCCATTGCCCCTTGTCGTATCATTAGAACAACATTAATAAGGTCACTCCTCTGTTTCCTTTTTTCCAAGCTCAAGAGACCCAGCTCCCTCAGCCTTTCCTCATCAGGGAGAAACTCCTCTCCATCAATTTTGTGGCTCTGCGCTGGACTCCCTCCAGTAGCTCTGTGTCCTTCAGGAACTGAGGGGCCCAGATATCTCCCAGGCCTGGAGACGACCTCCTCACGAGTCCCATCTAGTGTAGTAACTTTAAACACTTAATCAAAGACAAAACACATCCTGTCCTCCAGGACTCTCCCAACTCTTTATGTCGCTCTGGAAGAGGCAAAACCACCAGAGTTTCCAGCAGAAGAGTGAGAGTTGTGGCTCTTTCATTTCTAACCAGCTGTGTCCTACCACAAGCAGTACAAGGAGGAGGCACTAAGTGTGAAAGATGACAGCACTCAGGAATTAAATGAGGTATGAACCCAGGACTGCCCCTGTGCTCTGTCTCTGGAGATTTGCCAGAACCACAGCATTTGTCTACAGCAAGACCTTGTGGGCTGTTAGAAGCAAGTTTATTGAGACTTCAGTGTGCCTGCACTTCCGCAGTCCCACATTCGTGGCACTCAGAGCAAAAGCCTCAGAGACTTAGGGCAGTGAAGTTTTAGATGGTGATGCTGCTGTGGTGGGGGGATTGGACTAGATGATCTTTCACGGTCCCTTCCAATCCCTAATGTTCTATGGTTCTGCAGAGCTGGACATCACCATGACCACTCTGTCCAGACCCTCCTTTGACACAGGCCCTCACTCTGAGCTGGGATATGGAAAGAGAAGTCACCTGAGATGGAGCACAAGGGACCAAAAATGTTTGCTTTGTCTCAGCAAACTTTTAAGTGTTGGCATTCCTCCACCTGCCATCCCAGAGCATTTCATGACCTCAATCCAGCACATAAAGTAGCTTTACCAGAATGGATGCTGGTGCCTCAGTTGTTGGATGCTCACAAGTCCCCAAGATACTTCCCAGGCTTGTCCATTGCTATTAAAGCCAGAGCAATTCACCTGACTCAGCAGGTTCTCTGCTGTAAATCTTATTTCTCTCTTCACAAAAGGAAAAGATCATATAAAAAAATCCCAGCCCACTGGATGATTCTGAAAGTCACAAAGGAACACATCCAGGCAGGTTTTAAATGTCTCCAGAGAAGGAGACCCCCACAAGCCCCCTGGGCAACCTCTTTCAGTGCTTTGTCACCCTCACTGTGAAGAAGTTCCTTCTCATATTGATGTAGATCCTCCTATGTTCCAGCTCATACTCTTTGCCCCTTGTCCTATCACTAGATGACACTGAGCAGAGCCTGGCTCCATCCTCCTGACACCCACCCTTCAAATATTTATAGACTTTAATGATGCCACACCCCTGTCTCCTCTTCTTCAAGCTAAAAAGACCCAGCTCCCTCAGCCTCTCCTCATCAGGGAGGTGCTCTACTTCCTTCATCATCCTCGTTGCTGTACTCTGGACTCCCTCCAGCAGCAACACATCCCTCTGGAACTGAGGGGCACAGAACTGGACACAATACTCCAGATATTGTCTCACCAGGGCAGAGCAGAGGGGGAGAAGAACCCCTCTTGTTCTGCTAACCCTTCTGATCCACCTCAGGATGCTGTTTGCCCTCTTGGCCACAAGGACACATTGCTGACTCGCAGTCATCCTGCTGGCCACCAGGACCCTCAGGTCCCTTTCTCTTAAACTACTCTCCAACAGGTCATCCCCAGCCTACACTGGTACCTGGGGTTGTTCTTGCCCAGATGCCAGACTCTACACTTCCCCTTGTTATACTTCATTACATTGCTCTCAGCCCAGCTCTCCAGCCTGTCCAGGTCTCCCTGAATGGCAGCACAGTCTGCAGGGGTGTCGGCGACACCACCCGGCTCTGTGTCATCAGCAAACCTGCTGACAGTGCTCCCTGATCCCTCATCCAACTCATCAATGAATAGATTGAACAGGGTTCTGTTCCTGATGGTCTTTCACTGAGGTGTACGAAACAAGAAGGAAAACTCCACTTTAGCGCAGGCAGGGAATGTTCCAGTCCCTGTCTGAGGTCTTCCCAGCCACTGCAGCCAGCCACAGCGCTTCAGCCCAACAGGGGCTGCCTCTGAGCAGTGCTCGATGCAAATGTTACTTGACCTAGAAAATGACTGCTCACAAGGGAAAGGAGAACCCTTTCGATGATTTGATGGGAAGTCACGGAGACCAACTGTACAGAGAACTGTAAATAAACATCACTTCAAAGCTCTGGGCAGTTCTGCAGAGCTCATCCCAAGCCACTACCACCTCCCCAGCTGCACCCACAAGTCCAGATAGAGGAGAAAGCATCTTATTACAGTTGGGAAAATGGATGTAGCAGTTGTTCTAATCAAAGAGGTTGGTGACTTCTTCCTGCTGCAGCAGCACTGCTGCTGCACTTCCTGCATAAACAGAAGAGGTGATGGGACTGGTTTTACAGCCAGCACAGAGTGATTGAGAAGCAAAGCAAAAGCAATCACCCAACACTTTATAGCACAGGGGAGGAAAGCAGTAGTGAGATATTCTGGACTTGGGAGTGGAAGGGACCTTGAAAGATCATCCAGTCCAATCCCCCTGCCACAGCAGGATCACCTAGATCAAGTCACACAGGAACATGTCCAGGCAGGTTTTAAACATCTCCAGAGAAGGAGACTCCACAACCCACCTGGGAAGTCCCTTCCAGGGCTTTGTCGCCCTCACCAAGAGGTTCCTTCTCATATTTATGTGGAACCCTCTATGTTCCAGCTGACACCCATTGCCCCTTGTCCTACCATTAGATGCCACTGTGCAGAACCTAGCTCCAGCCTCCTGACACCCACCCTTTGAAGGGTGATCAATGCAGTGAGTGTGGTCTGGACTATAGAGTGTGGTCTGGACTGCAGAACGTGGTCTGGACTGTGGACTGTGGTCTGAATTGTGGAGTGGGTTCTGGACTATGGAGTATGGTCTGGACTGTGGAGCATGGTCTGGACTGAACCTTCAAGTAGTGGGAAAAAGCCATCGACGAAGGCCAACATCAACAGATCCCTGCTAGTCTGGACTCTGGCACTGCTGCACTTCACCACTTCACACTCAACTCTGAAAAACATCTTGAAGCCTTTGGGAACGTTGCTGTTACCTTCCCCTACAAAGCTTGCTCCAGTTTCTACCGTGACTCACTGTTGCTAGACAAACCTACACTTAGGTTTATCGATACCGTGTGAGAGGTGTGCTGGGTATAAGGGATTTGCCTGTTCTGAGACCTCCACCCCCACCAGTGCTCCTGCTTTGGGAACTGGATTGCTGCTAGAAAACACGAATAAGAACCACTTATTGTAGAGCAGCGGTTCCCAGGGGGGTGCTGTGCCTAGCTGCTTTACTCCAGCTCTGAGGAAGCACTTTGAAATTACACAGTGGGATCACAGAACCACAGAGCATTAGGGATTGGGAGGGACCTCGAAAGACCATCCTGTCCAATCCCCCTGCCACAGCAGGATCATCTAGATCTAGTCGATAACTGACCGTATGTCTTCATCATGAGGTTTTTGATGGGGGATCCCTGATGGAATCATGTAGGGATTGGACTGGATGATCTTTCAAGGTCCTTCCCAATCCCTAATGGTTCTATGATTCTGTGATCTTCTCCAGATGCCTGTATGAGTGACATATTGCTGAAAACATTGTGCCTGGCAAAGATCTTGCTGTAAAGGAGGAAGCTTGTGATGAGCAGGCAGCTCGTATAATCGGGCCACTGTCTTTTGGGGTTTGTATAACTGCTGCCAGCCTGACGGAGATGGGAGTAAGATCCAGGTGCAGGGGAGCCGTGTGGCATGTTCCTCCCCTGCACCTTCCCACAAGGCAGGGGGGCAGAGATGTACCTTCTCCAAGGGAACCACAGCCTGCTGGAGGACCCGGCGCAGAGCACACAGGCACCAGCCACTCCCTCTCCCAGAGCTGGTGACACTACAATTCCCAGTCCCACAGGCAGTGCGCAGCATTTTCCAACCCAGGGATCAGGCTCTCTGGGGACCAGGCCAGTCTGCAAAGATGCAGGGTGATGGGCAAGAGAGCAGAGGGGTGAGAAGCAAGGTCTCCTGTACTTCACCGCTCTGCAGGGACAGGGGTGGGCTAGGGGCAAAGCAGCTGGTGGAGACTGCCCAGCCATGGCATCATTCACTGCCCCCCTCCATTGGACTGGATGATCTTCTGAGGTCCCTTCCAATCCCCAATGTTCTGTGATTCTGTGTAATTCATCAGGTCACATGTAAGATGAGGCTTTCAGATGATGGGGTTAGACTCTACCTGTAACTCATCAGCTGTCTCCCAGCTGATGAGATAAAGCTAACAAGCAGCTTACTTAAAGGAGGGAGCCTGCCAGAGCTGAAGGGACTGGGTCATGTTAAGGGTAAGGCTCTGTTATACAAAACTGGGTCATCTACGAGTGAGCCAGGTGATGGAAGAGAGCTGGAAGGACTCAGGAGGTCAGATCTGGATTTGAGTTGTGCTTGTGATTGGCTCAGTTCCTTTTAGAGCCTTTGCCTGTACTCACCCCAGCCAGCCTGCTGCAGGGAAACAGGGCTGAGGAGAAGCTGGTTGAGTAGGAAACACTTGGCTGATCCAACTATTATTTTGCCACACCAGTCCTTGCTGATCTGTGTGAGGAATGTGACTGCTGTATGTGTCCAGTGTCTTTTAATGGCAATTGGTAGGATTTCGGAGTATTTTATCTATGTTTTCTGTCCTTGAACTATGTTGTGACTCTAAACTCCACTGAGGAATGCAGAGAGCTTATCAGAACATAGCATAGAGCCCTGTGTAGGTTGTGTAATGCTTAGAGTCAAGGACTGGCTTGTTACCCTCTCCCATAGAATCACAGAACATTAAGGATTGGAAGGGACCTCGAAAGATCATCCAGTCCAATCCCCCTGACACAGCAGGATCACCCAGACCAAGTCACACAGGAACACATCCAGGTGGGTCTTAAACATCTTCAGTAAAGGAGACACCACAAACTCCCTGGGCAGCCTGTTCCAGTGCTCTGTCACCCTCACTGGGAAGAAGGTCCTTCTCAGATTGATGTGGAACCTCTTATGTTCCAGCTTACACCCATTGCCCCTCGTCCTATCACTAGATGACCTTGAGAAGAGCCTGGCTCCATCCTCCTATCACCCACCCTTCAAATATTTATAGACATTAATGAGGTCACCCCTCAGCCTCCTCTTTCAAAGCTAAAGAGACCCAGCTCCCTCAGCCTCTCCTCATAAGGGAGGTGCTCCACCTCCTTCAGCATCCTAGTAGTAACAACCATCAGAGACATGTGCTCAGTTTGTCTCTTTGCCCTCATAAATGGGTAAAGCAGAGCTTTTCAAAGATCCCACACTTGAAGTAGAACAGAGCTGTGATGTTATCTGTGATTATCTAGCATCCCCCATGTCCTTTCCCTCCTCACTGGAGCAAAAGGCATTGCTGGAATTGCTGCAGACATCAGTCACAGAAGAAATCTGTCTGAGAGTGCAGCTGCTAGATACAGATCAATGAATGGGGGGAAGGCCAAGCTGTGGAGTCACACGTCTTTGCTCTCATCAATAGCCTATAGATCTGGCAGGAAACTGGGTTTCTGCTGGAGAGTAGTGTTCTGCTAATTCAGGAGCTGGACCCTCACCAGATCTGATCAAACCTTGCAGAAGAACAATCCTACGTTGTGCCCTCCCCTCACTAATAAGTTGCTGACTGCACGTAAAACAAGAAAGGATCTTCTGAGGTCCCTTTCTGTACCTCCAGAACTTTCTGTACCTCCAGAAGCAGGATGTCTCCTTGCAAGACTCATGACTGGTGCGTAGCTTCTGTGTAACAGCATCTAGGGGATCCTGCTGTGGCAGACGGGTTGGACTAGATGATCTTTTGAGGTCCCTTCCAATCCCTAACGTTTGGTGGTTGTAGGATAAAAGCAGTTATTAGTGGAAGCAGTGATCTCCTCCAACAGCAAGAAGAGAGCAAAATGCTCTTGAATTGGATGTTCTGAATGTCTGGGTCTAGAACACTTACAGTTGTGTTAAAGCACAAGAGACACTTCTGAAAGTGGAAAAAGCTCTGGAAAAAGGCAAATGGGTCTCTCAGGAAATAAAAATGTGAGAAGTGAAGACTGGCAGCTGTAGACTGCCCAGCCTGATGCCACTTTCATAGAATCATTCAGATTGGAAAGGACACTTGGGATCACCGAGTCCAACCATCAATCTAACTCCACAAGGTCACCCCTAAACCAGATCCCCCAACGCTACATCTAAGCAACTTTTAAACACATCCAGGGATGGGGACTCAACCACCACCCTGGGCAGCCCATTCCAGTGCCTGACCACTCTCTCTATCGAGAATTTCTTCCTGATGTCCAGTCTAACCCTCCCCTGTTGAAGCCTGAAGTCACTCCCTCTGGTTCTGTCACTAATAACCTGTGAGAAGAGATCAGCATCAACATCTCTACAATGTCCTTTCAGATAGTTGTAGATGAGGTCTCCCCTCAGCCTCCTCTTCCTCAGACGAAACAGCCCCAACTCTCTCATTCTCTCCTCATCAGACTGATTCTCCAGCCCCTCCCCAGCTTTGTTGCCCTTCTCTGCACTTGCTCCAGCACCTTGATGTCTCCCTTGTACTGAGGTGCCCCAAACTGGACCCAGTACCCAAGGAGCAGCCCCACCAGGGCTGAAAGAACTTGTAGAAAGAAGACACAAAAAGACAGGTAAGTAATGGGGGGACTTGCAGAGAAACAAGTAACAGCTCTGACACTGAAATGGGTCTTTTAGCTGGGGTGAAGCATCAGAGACATCTGGGCTCTTTCACTGCTGATCCATTTGTTCTCCGACTTAGGCAATGGGAGTGGGAGTTAAACCTGAAGATGACTCGAGGTGGGAGAGGCTGCAAGTGCACACAGGGGTTATTTAACATGTTAAAGATCTGGGGAAATGGATTAAAAACACTGGGTGAGATTCAATAAAAATAAACAAAATGCCATCCCTTTGTTAGCTGATTATTCTCCCCAGTAGAGGATGAAAAATAAATGGGTGGGCAGCCTCTTTTAAATGAAAAGGTCTTCTTGGGAACATACTCAACATAAACCATAACTCTGCTGTAGCCAGCACTCCTAGTCTCCTGGGAGTGGGAGATGCAGACCGAAATATAGACTGCAAGACACATGGAAAGATCCTTTCCCCACCCGTCGTTGATCAAGCCTCAGCTGGAGCTCTGCGGCTGGTTTGCGGTGTTATACTTCAGGAGCAATGTGGCACACTTGGAGAGCATCCAGAGAGGAAGAGCATGTTCTCCTTAGTCAAGAACAGAACCTACAAATGAAAGAGCTCCTTAAAAAAGTTATCTGGATAGGGAAGGGAAAATCAAGGAGTGGGAGAGAAGGAATGGTCTTGATTTTCAAGTACAGAGAGTCCGTTGGGCAGAGGAAGGCGTAAAGGGAGCTGGGGCTATTCAGCCTGAAGAAAAGAGGCTGAGGGGAGACCTTATTGCTGGAAAGAGGATGTGGAGAGGTGGGAACTGGTCTCTTCTCAAAAGTGACAAGTGATAGGACAAGAAGAAATGGCCTCCAGTTGTGCCTGAGGAAGTTTAGGTTGGACATTAGAAAAAACTCCTTCATGGAAAGGTCCATGAAGGAAAGACCTTTGCAAAGACCATGGAAAGACCTTTCCATCAGGTCTTTGAACAGGCTGCCCAG
>VXBP01001754.1:0-65189 GCA_013400115.1 Rhinopomastus cyanomelas | reverse complement strand
TCCATTACAGGCCACCAGATCAGGACAAGGAAGTTGGTGAGCTGCTTCTACAGGCAGCTGACAGCAGCCTTGCAGGTGACAGCAGCCTCACATCTACAGGCCCTGGTTCTCACAGGGCATTTTAACTGATGTTTGCTGGAAGACCCACTTGGCCAGCCACCCACAATCCAGGAGGTTCCTCCAGTGTATTGGTGACAACATCCTGATGCAAATGGTGGAGGAGCCCACTAGGAAAGAAGATTCTCAATAACAAAGAGTGTCTGATTGAACCAGTGAAGGTTGAGGGCAGTGTTGGTTGCAGTGACTATGACATGGTGGAGCTCAGGGTCTCGTGTGGTAGGAACAGAACACCTAGCAGAATCACAACCCTGGACTTCAGGAGGGCCAACTTTGGCCTTTCCAAGCAATTGCTAGGGGAAACCCCATGGGACAGGTTACTGGCAGATAAAGGGGCCCAAGATAGCTGGTTCATATTCAGATATAAGTTCTTTCAAGCCCAAGATAAGAGCATTGCAACTGATAGGAATTCAAGGAAGGGAGGCAGAAGACCTTCATGGTTAAACAGGTTGCATCTAGGCAAAGTGAAGAAAAGAAAGTCTGTAGGTCTTGGAAGGAGGGGATGGTGACTTGGGATGATTATAAGGCTCTGATGAGAGGATGTAGGGGTGCAACTAGGAAAGCCAAGGCATCCTTGGAGTTAAACCTTGCGAGAGAGGTCAAGGGCAACAGAAAGGGCTTCTTCAAATACATTGCAGGTAAAGTAAACCTAGAGGCAATGTAGGACCTCTGTTTACTGAGGTGGGTGCCCTGAAGACAAAGGATACAGAGAAAGCAAAGATACTGAACACCTTCTTTGCCTTTGTTCTATTCTTCTGGGGGCTGTCCTGATACCAAGTCCGAGATTGCTGAGGTCCCAGAGAAGGTTGAGGCAAGAGAGGAGTTTGCCCTGTTTGATAAGGACTGGGTTAGGGATCAATTGAGCAAACTAGATGCACATAAAACTGTGGGCCCAGGTGGGATGCACCTGTGAGAGATAAGAGAGATGTGGAAATCATTGCTAAGCCACTCTCCATCATCTTTGTAAGTTGTGGGAATCAGGAAAGGTGCTTAGGGACTGGAGGATAGCAAATGTCACTTCAGTCTTCAAAAAGGTTAAGAAGGAGGACTCAATAACTATAGACCATTTAGCCTCATCTCCATCCCAGGAAACATAAGACTGCATCTGGAGTATTGTGTCCAGTTCTGGAACACTCAGTTCAAGAACAACACAGAGCTGCTGGAGTGAGTCCAGTGCAGAGTCACAAAGAGTCACAAAGGGAGTTGAACACCTTCCTTATGAGGAAAGGCTGATGGAGCTGGGTCTCTTGAGCTTGGAGAAAAGGAGGCTGAGGGGTGACCTCACTAATGTTTATAAATATGTGAAAGGTGAATGTCAGAAAGATGGAACCAGGCTCTTCTAAATGTCATCTAATCATAGGACAAGGGGCAATGAGTGTAAGCTGGAACATAGGAGCCATGTGTCTTGTATTGAACAAACAGGCTTTCATTTAACTGAAACAGTAAACAAAGCTCACATACAGTCTGCCGTACACGGACTTGCCCCTTTTTCAGTGCCCTAAACAACACTTATTTCTATCTGGTTCCACACTTGTGTCTTTGTACTTGCATGATCTATGCAAAAAGTGTGTAGAACACTATTTTTTGTTGCCTTGGCCAAGGTTGCCTTAGAAGTTAACGTTCCATGTGTGGAAGAAGGGCAAGGATGTGTTTTACGCAGGGATATTAATAAAGCTAAGAATTATATCAATCATGTCTGTTTTTCATCAAGCAACAACTATCAAACTGGATGCTGTGCTACTGACAGTAGTAATCTGGGACATTCTGAAATAGGTGGCATGTGAGCCTAGGCAGAGAGCAAGTTGTTTCTGGAAACTCTCCACAGGCAATGCACTGTTCCTAGTTCCTCCTGCTTGAGTTGGGAACATACAGGGCTGCATTTAGACTATAACTGTGCTATACTGGGTGTTTGCAATCTTTGGGTTTTTAAACTGAGGGGTGTATTTTATATAGTCTCTCTGTTCTCTGGCATTTACAGAAATAACACTGAGAATATCTCAGCCAAATCCAAAACATGTTCAGGGCAAACACTGAACATTGATTTTCTTTGGCCATAACAGCCATGTACTGAGCCAATATTACTTGAGCAAAGTACAAAAGTGGAGCTATTACTTTTCCTGTGTTGGTGAATGAGGCATGTGGCTGCACAGGAGACCTTTTGTGTCACATTTGGTCTGTGGTGCGGGTCTTTTGGACTGTTCTTCTGGGTGTTCATCTTTTATAAAGATAGGTCTGTCTTCTAAACATGGGAACATAGGTTTGCAACCTGGAGCATCTCTCTTACGAGGTAAAGTTGAAAGAGCTGGGACTGTTTATCCTTGAGAAGAACAAGAGGAGACTTGATCCACACCTATAAATATATGCAGGGTGGCTGTAGGGGGGATGGTGCCAGACTGTTGTCAGTTGTGTCCAGTGACAGAACAAGGGACAATGGGCAGAAGCTGGGACGTAAGAAGTTTCATTTAGAAATAAGGGAAAACTTCTTTACAGGGCAAGTCACAGAGCCCTTTAACACTCTGCCCAGAGAAGCTGTGGAGTCTCCTTCTCTGGTGATAGTCAAAATCACCTGGATGCAGCCCTGTGTAACCTGCCTAAAGGATCCTGCTTGGTGCGGGGACACACACTGGGCTTGATCTCTTGAAGTTCCTTCCAACTCCAACAATTCTCTGAATCTGCGAGAGTGAGAAACATCACTGGCTCAGAGAAGTGACTATACCGTGACAGAGGCCAGGCTCTCTGCCTCTTCCCCAGGCAGAGGTGCTCATGGCATAGACACAGTACCAAGAGGTGAGGTGACTTGTAAAATCACTCACATAAGTCTTAGGGCAAGAAGCAGCTTCCTCCTGGCTTCAGCCTTTCTGTAGGAGCAGCAAGTGCTTCTGTGCCACTTCAGTCCCCATTTAATTAAATCATCACCAGCTGCCTTTTCATTATATGATGCTTCTGGACCCTCTCCTGCAGATCAGGGTTTAGAGGGCAGCTCCACCTGGCAGTATCACGTGCCCTCTTATAGTGTGGCACCTTAGGTGACTGTCTACCTTCCCTAAGCTCCAGGCATCAAGTTACTCATGTAATTCTCTCCTCCTCAGTCTGGTGCATCTGTACACAAGGGCAGTGAGGTATCTCCCATGTTCATCAGTTGGGTGGTGCTGCAGGCTGAGTGCAGGGAAGCTCACCACCCCTGCGCTACCTGGAAGTTTTTGTGCCCAGCTCACCTCCTGCAGGCACGCAGCTACATTATTAGCAGCTGCTAATCAACTCCTGTTTTTCAAGATTAAAGAAGAAAGGTAAAGAAATTATGTACTGCTTTAAAGGTAAACGATTGCTTGTGTATTTTGAGTAAGTGTATTGTGTATTTAGAATTTGTGCTGCCAAATAGTTAAATTGGTGAGATGGTCTGTGTGCTCTGCTGTAATTTAAGTGAAGCTTATGGCTGTTACGTAAAGGTTTTAATGACTTTCTTCGTCTGCCTGCTTAGGAATACCATGTGTCTGGCAAAATTTTGAGAAGGCTCAAGGCGTTAAAGAAAGCTCAGCTAAATAAAGGAGGGTTAACGTGACATTGCAGTTACTTAATCCTGTATTGTCCTGCCATGTGACTGCAGGGATACTGAGGCGCAGCATTTCTTTTGCCTGGTGCACAGATTATGCGTTTCCTGTCATCTTCCAGGATCAGCTGCTTTGTTAAACCTGCCGTGAGGAGGAAATAGAAGACACATAAAGTTTTTACAGTAAGGCTTCAAGGCAGAGTGACAACCTCACAAGCTGAAGAATGAATCAAAGGCAAACTGGACCAGTACCAGAACCAAGGAGAGCTACGCTATTAAGGTCAGCTATTCCAAATGAACTGGAACCATCTGGATTTAGTCAGAGTAGTTAATCACCTACTTATTTTACTTTTATCAGGTTTTGTTTTCAAAGCAGCAAGCTAAAGCCTGAAAATTTGTGTCAAATGTTTTTGCATGTGTCAGACGTGCTCCACAGACAGTGAGAAACTTGCTGCTTTCTTGCACAAAGTTTACAGTTTTGATTGCAAAGCCTCTTCTACTTTGTAGATGACGATCCTGACATACTAAAACTGTTAATGAGAGATGGATGTAAACAGCTTCCAGTTTTTTCTCTGATTTTGGACAGAACTACAACATGTAGGTATGACTGATTTGTTTCTGAAGTAATTTCCAAACTAATCTGTGGACTTTCAGTAAGAACCTGTTTTTGCTAAGTGTGTCACACTATTATGTGCGAGATTGCATATTCATAGAGAATTATTTCATTTAAATTTCTTACCAGGACATCTTGTTAAATGGGAAGGTGATTACCCTATAGACTATGACAACAGGATATACAAATGGAAGAAGTCTTGGAAAGCCTTGCTATTCCAGGTGGCATCGTGAGGACAGTGGAGAAGAAGATGGGCACACAAAGTGCTATGGAGATGATGAAGAGGACAGGCAGCACAGGCTGACCCCATTAGAGAAGCTAATGCAAGATATGTCCCAGAATGAAAAAGTAGTGAAAGAATTAACCTTGGGAAAGCGAATTGGCTTCTATCGAGTCAGAGGAGAAATAGGAAGTGGGAATTTCTCACAAGTGAAGCTTGGAATTCATTCCCTAACCAAAGGTAGGCACCTGTGCCCTGATTCTGTATGTATGCAAATAGCCTTCTTTGGGAAGATGCTGTCTGAACCTTAAATGCAGTTTGTATGTGTTTTGTTTTGTTGTTGAATTAATCTATAGGCAAGGTCACAGATACATGCTTGGGTTTGAATTAGGCTTTACATTTTCTTTAAAGAAACCAGAAACTTTTCCTTTGGATGGCAGCTATTAGAAGGCAAGTTAATCTCTGCACTTCATGGAGTTAGTATCTCATCCCATGACTCTAGCACACCACACTTTGGAGCATGGTGCTGTACCTGCCCCTGCTTGCAGGCTGCAGGGCTATGGCTGGTGAAGCCCCCATCAGTCTGGCTAGGCATGCTTCTGCCAGCAAAGCTAGCAGGGCTTGTTTTGTTTCCTCACAAATTGTACCAGTATGGATGAAGATTTTATTTGGTCACAGGGATATTAGTGAGAAATTTCACACCTGCTTTACTGTCTCATTTGCAGGTGATTCATTCCTGAACAAAGCTAAGACAGGGCTACAGGTGTGGGCTGAACAGGTGCAGAGAAGCAACTTCTGGTCCAGCCAACCTGGGGTTTGTCCTGGAAAGTCAGTTATTTTTAATTTTGCAAGTGCAGAAAAGCATTCCATATGCAGCTTCCAAGAAGAATGAAAAACTTGCGCAGTATTATATAACTGTGTTATATGTTTATACGTGTTAACACATTGGTTATATGTATAACTAAGAGTTTGTGCTGCTGCTTCTTCTGCCTCTGACAAGAACAGAAACTGTTCTTTCCCCTCAAGAGATGACAAATTTTCTCTGCATTTTTGTACACTGAAATATGGGTTTTGTTCTCATACTGTTTGTTTTCCAATTTAATTTATTCTCTTTCCCTTCATCATCTTACAGGTGAGAGAATGAGATATACCACAAGCCTTCACATTGTATTTTCTTGTTATTTCTCTAACTTCCTTTACCAGCCCAGACTGCAGACATGTGAAAGCTCAGACTTCTCTCTCATGTGCTCAGAATCAAAGTGAGGAACTGATGGTATTTATTTTTCCGAATTTAAACTGGCCTACATGTAAGGGTTGCTTTAACTTGGTGGATTTTTTGGTTTTGCTTGTTTCAGAAAAGCATCTCTGTTCTGCTTGGCCCATAGCAAGGCATTTTCTCTTCTGTTCTGAGATACCTTTTTTTTTCCTTCCGGGGAAAACTGTCTTGTGCTTACTGTTGGAGAGGAAATGCAGCTCCTGTACTGGAAACAGGAGGATTGCTAATCCAAGGGAGTTACACACATTTGATCTGGATTGAACCTTTTACCTGTTGAACCTACTTAGGACACAGGTTACTTTAGTATTTGAACAGAGGTGATTGAAAAATTCACATTAGCGAATACAAGAAGCTTGAATACATTAAACACCAAAATCATTGGTTTTTTGATCTTTATCTTGAAAAGGTCCTTCTTCACCAGAGTCTTCTCAGATAATTTTTCTTTGGCTTGTTAGTAGCTTTTTATTTAAAAATTTCACTGGGCAAGGAGTTAATTTCTCAGTACTACATTTGCAACTGTCATGATGAAGGAACGATGAAGGACAAACATCTTTGGCTAATCTCTGGTCTAGACCTTAGCTGTCCCTATAAAATACAGTATGTAGATAGAACAGGAACATACACATGTGCACTTGCATACAAACAGACCACCACCACCCATTCTGTTTTTTCCTGTAATGTACATTATTGAGTTGTTAATGCAGTTATGTTCTTCTGCAGTTTTAATGAGCACAAGTTGTTTGCTTTGTTGGCTTTGTTTTTCTGATTAATAAATACAAAGGCCTCATTATTAACGCTGTTCAGGGCCCCTGGGGTAGGGAGAGGTGTATGTGTCAAGGTTTAGCTTTTCAGTAAAAAGGGAAGTAATTTTGTTTGTTACCAAGATGAGATTTTGTAACAATTAAATGTGTGTGCTGTTCTGTAGCGCTGTCAGAACAGGATGCATGAAAAATGTTTTCTAGAGGGAAAGGGGAAAAATTGCAGGTTAGTACTGGATGAAAAACTTTGTTTCTCTCACAAAGGCTGCTTTGGTTTCTTAGAGGATGCTGTGGTACTGTGGTGCGTATTGCATTGTTCAGAAGCATTGCCCACTTTATTAACCTTAATTTTGGCACAGATTTTCTCCAGAGACCTGCAGAGTTGCTTTCCAAGGACTATTCAGTCTAAGCTCTGTGCAACCACTATTTTACATACCTTCCAGCTGTCAAACAGGTGAATAAATGCAATTAGGAACATCCAAAATTTACAGCTTGTTAAAAAGCCAGACTAATGTGAAAGTTAATTGCAGAGGCAGGAACATCCAGGTACATTGTTTGCTATTTTTTTAAGAGCAATTTTAACTTGGTTGTTTGCATTTTGTTTTCTTTAGCCATCACAGCATATAGTGCTTCCTTCTGAAGTTATTTCTGAACCTTCCCCAAACCTCTCTTACGATTTCAGCTACCTCTTTTCAAACCTTAGTATGTACTGTGTAGAGCCAATCACTTGCTACTAAGTTTTAGTATTTTTGCCAAATAAGCTGTCTGTTAAAAATGCACTTCTGTTCAGCATGGCTGCCAAGCAGGGCAAAGCGAGATTTGTAAACCAAGCATTCTCTGGAAGCAGAAAGAGCAAGTGGGGAAAAAAAAAACCACCAGAAAAGGAGGGTGCTGGGTTTTTCCACTGCAGTCGGGCTGGTTTTCTTTGCATGTCATGAATATTCAAACTGCAGGGATGTAGATTTAAAGGAGCTCAGTCTTGACTTACTGTGGTGTGTGAACAGCATCAGGCCCTTCAGTTCTAAACCTTTTATTACCCTTTTTTTACTTTTAAAACTTTGCAAGAAAGCTGAACAAGAAAAATAGCAAATTCCAGCAAAGGGATGAAGTTTAACTGAGATTCTTTTCAAAGCCCTAATGCCCCCAACTTCTATTGATAACTATGTAGTGATGCAGCTACATAGTTAATATTGTAAAAATTGTTATCCCTGTAGTTTCTAAAGCATTCAGGTGCTGCTCTTGGTTTCGGTGATCAATAGGCTACCAACACATCAACACTTTTAGCCTTTAACCCCTAGGTCAGCAGTCAGCTCTCTGCCAGGATCAGTGTCATGTGCTGTTACAATTCAATACCTGCATTTCCTCCCAATTCACCATGACACCATCAGCACCACTGTAGGGGAGCAGTTACCTGCTTTCCTAGTGCGCTCACAGGAAAGCATGGAAGAGGTCAGAAAGCACCAGTATGGGTTACCAGAACATGGCCCTACACTCACCACTGGCACCTTCGTAAAAACAGAACAGTTCCGCACCTTTCACAATAATCACATTTGATGGGAACATCTGCTGCACTTTAGCAGGGAGATCAATTTATGCACTTACATTACTGAGAAAAGTAAATGTATCACACATGGAGTTTTCTTATCTGCAAAGTACATGTGTATGTGCTCTTCAAATTTCTTTTGTGAAAATACTTGAAATTCTAAAGTTAAGTGAATCTTTATTATTAAGTAAAAATATTTTGAATGTTTTTATACCAGAACACATGTACAAATGTAACAGACATCTCACTCTTCTTTTGAAAAAGCTATACTGACTTTTTGAGTGTATTTATTTCCATGTAGTAGAAGCCAAAGTGAAGGGTGGGGTTTTTTTTCCTGAGAGATTCAATGAAAGTTATTAATGTGTTAATGATTGGCTAAGTTATTCTTGGAAAACGAGAAAATTCTTCCTGGTAATAAATAGCTGTTCTTATTGCTATGATCCAGTTTAATTTTGTGTCCTCACAAGTTATACAAAGCCACTGTAAACCTATTTTAGCCAGGCTAATCCTTCAAATACCAGCTTTGTACAACAGAGCAAAGACAAAAGCCATAACCTACTGATTAATACAGAAAAATAAGGACAACTGACCTATTCATACTGCGCTAAGCTACCCTGTTAGGTGATGCAGATGTGGCCCTTGGCTTCACTGCAGATATGCTACCAAAACCATGCAGAACTTAGCAGAAGCTTTGCATTAGCAGGACAGTGTAAGACAGCTGGATGTGCTGTCTCATAAGATCCCTGCAACCTATTCCACTTGACTGTTTTTTTACCTTCCTCCGAAGAAACTCTGTGTGCAATATGGATTCATAGTCCCCTGTGACACAGAGACATAAAAACATACCTCTCCTGTATTCTGCACAGTATCAAGAACTACTCGTAGATGAATGCACTGAAAAAACACTGGCACAGCAACCCTGGGAAAGACAAATCTCTATAACACTGATTTTAGTAACAGAGAATTTGTGGATGGGGATAAGAAGTTAGGGAAGAGTTCTGTAAGTCACACAAACTTAAAACCACTTATAAATTTGCAGGTTTATAGTCAAGGCTGTAGTGCTCCCAGGTTTGTCTGCCTACTTGGAACCAAAATACCCAAATTTGACACCTCCATTAATCTGCAAGTACCAGGCTTGAGACTATCTCACCTGAAGATCACTGAGCTAACTATGAAAGAAGCAGCATAGCCTTTTTTTACCTACATTAAACACCAAACCAGATGCTGTAGCTTTGGCCATCAAACATGCATTAGCTCAAGAGCAGCAGAATACACAGGGCAACAGATTATTTGATTTGCCTATGCAGTACTCTGCAAGCCTTTGGTTACCTCAGCAGACAGCAGGATGGGTGACACAGGTGTGTGTGAAAGAGTGCATTTTAGTAGCTTCCACAGCTTAATTTATACTGATTAGAGATGAAATTTCATCACTTTTCTACAATGAGCACTGTTGTAACTAAACAGTACTAACATCTGTACCTATTGTGATTCTTTTCAGAGAAAGTTGCAATTAAGATTCTGGACAAGACAAAGCTAGACAGGAAAACTCAACGTTTGCTGTCTTGTGAGATATCCAGCATGGAAAAACTGCACCACCCTAACATCATCAGGCTGTATGAAGTGGTGGAGACACTCTCAAAACTGCACCTTGTGATGGAGTATGCAGGAGGTGGGGAGCTCTTCACTAAAATCAGCACAGAAGGAAAGCTGCTAGAACAGGAGTGTAAAATAATCTTCTCCCAGATTGTGTCTGCTGTGAAGCACATGGTAAGTTGCTCTTATTACTCCACAGCCATGTTTTGCCTCACTACTCTAGCAGTTTTTGTGGATCTAAGCCTTGGTTTTCAACTGGTCCCAAGATTTCACATTTCTTAAGGACTGAACAGCTAGAGAAGAGAGGTCTTAGGGGTATCTGAGAAAGCTTTCACATCCACCTCCAGTTGCTGCCTCTCTGTTGCCAACTTTTGGAGGAGACTGAGCTATGAACACCTTGTGGGTGGAACCACCCCTTTAGCAACACTGCTCTCCTGTTCTGCTTTAAGTTGCTGTAGGCGCCAGCTAACACAGTCTCATTTTTCACCCCAGCTATTTCAAGACAAATTCCTTCTGTTAGAGGAAGGAAGGTTTCTTCTGCTACAGAAGAGGTTTGTTAGGTGTTGCAAACATCCAGCTTTCTTATTAACGAATATGGGAGACTGGCACTTAAGACAATTAAATCCTGATCCTCCTGTTGGCACAAATCTGTAAACACTTGGCAAGTCACCTCCACTTGCTTAGTCTTTGGTGTTTAGGATGACACTATTTGCATAGACCCCAAAGGTCTATGTCTCATAAAGACAGAAAAGGAGCAACTAACTGCTTCATTATCATTTCCTCTGAACATTGCATAGTAACTACAGCTACTTCAGTCATAAAAACAGGGCAAGACTGTTGTGCAAGTTTGAGTAGAAGCACTATTTGTTAAAGCTGGCTCACGGTGCCCTCTAGTGGCCCAGACTCTCTTGCAACCTAGTCACCTCGGGCAAAGTCAAAAGCAAGGGTGGTTGCCACACCAGGCATCTAGAAACCGCATTACAAACTGCTTGTGGCATATACATAAACAGTATGCTTTTCTTATATGTTTCGACAGCATGATCACATGGCCTGTAAGTGATGGATTAGCTTCAACACCTTTTCCATAGCAAGGTACTGGAACTTAGATGCAATCTTGAAATGTATATTACTTCCTAGCATTAAACTCAAGACTACCAAGCTAGCCAACCTCTTCACTTGTACACACATAGGCAAAATGTTTTACTTTTGCTAAGTTCATCAAGTCCAGTTTACTTAAGTCTTATCTCACTGCTGCCAGTCCACAAGAACAGCAGATACCTGCTAGTCATTGAATCATAAAATCATTAGGGATCGGAAGGGACCTTGAAAGATCATCTAGTCCAATCCCCCTCCCACAGCAGGATCACCTAGACCAAGTCGCACAGGAACATATCCAGGCAGGTTTTATTCGTCTCCAGAGAAGATGCCAAAGGGTCTCCTTATTGCTTCCAGATACTGGACTTTGTTCCTGAAAAGGGCTGGGCTCAAACACATGCATTCCTCCTAGTTATATCAAAGACTCCAAACCCTTACCTAACAAGACAGGCATACCTCCATTAAGCCTAACTCTTGAAGTCATTTGCTACTACTGGCATTTCCAACAGAAGAAGTAGTACAAATTGCAGCACAATTATTTTAGATTCCTAAAGCAGGAGGACATGACTGGACTTGGTGTCCTTTTTTCCTATCACCACCACATTCTCACAGGACATCAGATGACACAACAGAATTGTAGCAATTTTCTTAATCAGTGATCGTGTTAATTAGGTATCACATGACATTAAGGATTGGAAGGGACCTTGAAAGACCATCTAGTCCAATCCTTCTGCCAGAGAAGGACCAAGTCACACAGGAACATATCCAGGTGGGTTTTAAAGGTCTCCAGTAAACTAAATGCTTTAAGTTCTTAAGCCCACAAGCTTCCAACATATACAATAAATGGAATTAGCTACAAATAAATTGGTTTTGTTACTTATATTACAGAATTGTCATAGCTGCAAAAACAAGTATTCTGAAAACTGGGGGAAAAAATAACAGATTTTCATAAGAAGTTACCTAGTTTTGTACAATTAGCCATGAACCAAATTTTCCTCCTATTCTACAGCATGAGAATAATATCATTCACCGGGACTTGAAAGCAGAAAACGTCTTCTACACCAGTAACACCTGTGTGAAGGTAGGAGACTTTGGATTCAGCACTGTAAGTAAAAGAGATGAAACTTTAAATACTTTCTGTGGCTCTCCTCCTTATGCTGCCCCAGAACTTTTCCGAGATGAAAACTATGTTGGCATTTACGTCGACATATGGGCACTGGGAATCCTTTTATACTTTATGACAACGGGGATCATGCCATTTCGGGCAGACACAGTGGCCAAACTGAAAAAGTGCATTCTTGAAGGGACATACACCTTGCCTCCCTGCCTCTCAGAAACTTGCCAGAAACTCATAAAAGGAGTCCTTCAGCCAGTACCAACCGAGAGATACTCTGTCAAACTTATCATGAACAGTGAATGGATGCAAGGAATACAGTACCCCAAACCTTTACAGCCATTTAAACTAGATCCAAAGTATTTATCAGAGGTCAGTACTCTCAAAGAAGAAGAAATGGAAGTGAAAAATACTCTGGAAGATCTGGGAATCACAGAAAAGCACATTCAAAATAACCAGGCAAGAGATGCACGCAGCTCGATTACAGGAGTCTACAGAATAATTTTGCACAGAGTACAGAAGAAAAGGGCACTTGAATGTGTTCCTATTATGTCCCATCCAGACCCCAAAGAACAAGAGCTGAAGAGAGGAATCCATTCATACAAGGGGATGAAGCACACATCCAAGCTGTGTTCAGTCTTATAAACTGCACTGCCGGCTTTATACTCTGCACATTTAACAAAGTTTTACTTGCTTTTCACAAGTTATAGTGTTACATGTTTTGTAATTTTTGAATAAACCAGAACTGCCTCATCTCCTTTATTTCTTGGTTCACAGCGAAATGCTCAAACAAGAGCTCTCATGCACTTGTTTGTCCCTCACTCCAGAAGCATGGTAGACCCAGTGCAAGAACCCATCAGTGAAACAAGTAAGGGAACCAGCAGTGGAGGTAAAGGTCAAACAGCACTGTATTTAACACAATGGGAAAGCTCATACCAGTTCAGTTCTTGAGAAGCTGTACCTCAGCTTGACACAACTTTACCACTGCAAACTACAACAGTTTTTGTGGGTAACTAAGTTCAAGCGGAAACAGACCATAATCTAAACAACTGCAAATTGTTTTCTAAACCACCATGGATCACATATCAGTGCCTTTTTTTAATGTAAACAGCAATGCTGTTGTTGACCACAGTTCCTAACTTGTCACAATGCAGAAAGGGAAGTTAGGATACACTGGTTTAACCCTGCATGCATGATTCTGATTCCAAGTGCGTAACTGGTTGGGTTACCGCCTTAACTTTCTATTACTTGTACAATTCTGACAATTAGGATAAATGCTTGGGCTCCAGTGGCACTCCAGTAAAGAAAGATTTAAACATACTCCAAAACTCATGTTGTTTTGAATTTTTACTTCAGCACTAGGTAGCAGTTTGCTGAATGCAACCAGTAACAAAGTCTGCTTGTGTGTTGAGCATTACAGGCTCGTACTAACTCCTGCCATACTGCTTTGGTAACAAAGGCTGGCACAAAGCTGAGTTTGACACTCTTGACCACTGTAATTTAAAAATTGGATAGTCTGACTACCCTTATTGTTCTGAGCATCACCAAGATGAAGGCACTTTGACTTTAATTGCTTATTTTCTACTTTAATATTCAAGACCATCAGCAAGTGGTAGAAAAAAGTGGTGTCCTTTTCTGAACAGGCACAACTAATGTGCCTAAGCTAAGAGGTAAAGTCTGTATGATTTTAGTTAAGGTGAGTAAACCAATACAGAGTTTAGAGAGGTAAAGCTGGTGCTTTCAAATTTAAGGGGAAGTACCCTTACCTACTATGGAGACTAATGTGATGATCAGCTGACTTTTTAAAGGAGTAGCTAATGTAACCGAACCACAGGATGGCTCATGTAAATACAAAGCAAGAACCAATTGCGCTTCACAGCTTTTCTGTGAAAGGTAAAACATAATAATACAAGATGAATTGTATTTCATAAGCTGGGAATTAATTCTTCCACTATAAACAGACTCCTTATGAAAATATTTTAGTTATCTTTAAACAAAACCCTTAAGTAATGGTCTTGCACCAGTCTAAGCAACCCTTTCTTAATAACTACCCATTACAGCCGTGGAAAGAAGACAGATGGAGCAGGTCTATACAGAGCTTGTGAACCCACAACTTCAGGTTTTCACAGAGCTCGTTTTTTCTTTCTTTCCTGTTAAAGAAACAAAACAACTCATCCTGAAAACTGAACAAGTCAGCACTACTCCAGCATGTTTCAAGTATCTCAAACTTTATTTTAACAAAGGATCAGCCTCACACACCATGAGGTCCATGTGGTTAACATTGTGCCAGTAGTTCACTCCTTGGCTTGTCCACTGCCAGCAATGGACTTTGTTCCATGGCAATTTGTTTTTCTGGTGCCAAGATAAGTTTCATGAGGGCAACCTAAACCAAACTTGCAAACATTATCATCATGCATCATTGCTCCATCATCTTCAGCAGAACAAACAGATTAGTATTAATCAATTTATAACAAACAACTATTTTACTGGAGGCTTGACTGTACAAATACAGCAAGTTAATGAATCCTAATGAGTGACAGATAGTACAAACACTTCATTATACACACAAAAAAAAATGGTAGTTTCACAAACAAATCATTTTTGCTACTTTATATTAGATAATGCAGCTTTGCAGAATTTGCAAAGAAATTAATTCAACAAAAATTCAGTCTGTACATTAGCTCCACTTAAGTATATATTACAAGCTTACAAGGCTCATGTCACAGTTCATTTCCATCCGGCCTTTAAAAATCTACCAGAATGGAATCCCCATTAGCATTATATATGTACTACTTGCAAAATGAATAGCTGTTAGCTTGCATGTTGGAAAAAAAACCAAAGACAAAAAAAGACCCCACTCAGACAATACTACCAATATTGAGAAGAACTTCCAAGTACAAAGCCAAATTCAAAGTTAGAAATAGTCTTTCAGAAATGTATTATACAAAGAACAGTGAAAGGCCAAAACTTCAAACAAATTCATCTTCCTACCTTTGTTTGCCAATTAAAACAGCTCCATAATACCTAGAAGTTGAACATTCTGCTGCCTTAGACACTTCTACTAAACAGTTTAAAAAGGTGTCAAATCAATGAACCCATTCCTTTAGGAGGGAAAAATTACTACCTCCCTTCTTTTTCCTCTTCCCTCCCAGGCTGCTATGATTTAGAATGCAGGCATAAAACCTGACATGGATGTTGTCTGGCATTACGTAGTAACTAACACAGTGGGGTCAGAGAGCTCCTTGGAAGAAAACCACCTGTCAGTCTAGCCATGTTTGATCCAGTCATTGTGACAGGGGAAGTTCTATTACATAATGAATTGCCTACATTGGAAAAGACCTTTAAGACCATCTAGTCCCATGACTGCCCACTAATCACTACTCAGTTCTACACCTCTTCCACAGCAATGTCATGATGGGAGGTAGACTGGAAGAGAAAGGGAGGGAAGGTGATAATAAGAAGAGAAGTGCAGTACTCAGAAGGTTCACTGCTTACTTGTTAAGGCACTGAAAACCCTAACATTAAAAGCTTGGACTACTGCGCCACACACTTGAGTATATTAAGTGTAGGTTTTGTCATTTTACACGAAAAAAAGCAAGCAGAAGATTCCTTTTCTTATCCCCTCTATGTACAAAGACTTTGTAATAGACTACAGCTACCACTCAGCTATTAAAAAAAAATCAAACATGTTAAGGAATCCACACAGCCCCTGGCAAATCCCTCTTATCCCCAATATATGTATGATTTTAGTGTTCTGAAAAGACTATAAATACCAGCACACCATATTACGACAAATTTTTTCAAGGAGCTTCAACAGTTTTTCTCTGCTCCAATGAAGCACTACTGTATACTGAAACTTCCACACTACTGCAACCCTTTTTCCTCTCTCACCCTACCCTTACACCTTGTTCCATTCCCCACCTCACAGAGGTATCTTAATGCTCCCCATTGGAAATGGCAACAGTAACACCTTCAGATTCTGTAGTTGCAGGGATTCTTGGCACTTTCTTAGCAGGGCTTGGGATGTGCTAAGAAGAAGGGAAAAAAAAAATTAAATACAGTTTTCTTGTTCACAGACATTCACACTTCATGGCTAGTCCGACTCTCAGACCACATTCATGCTACAATGGCTTGGTCTTAATCACACCGGTCATGCGTCATGCAAACTTGATTATGTGAAAGAGCCAGTTTGTTCCTGTTTCATTCTTGCGTAGTTTCGTTTTTGCTATGACAAAATGTACTTTCTAAAGTTCCATATTAAACTTTTTACTATTGGCTTGCATGTTACACATGTTAACAGAGTATTTAATGTGACTTGTCAAACCACCTCCTCTTTTAACATACATGCACATGCTAAGACAAACAGATTCTACCATTTCTATCAAACTTTGAAAGAGTGTCGAGTGTTCACCTCATGAACAATGCCTGGGTGGACAACTTCAACTCCTGCCTCCAGAGGTCCATCACCCATAACTGGGCGGCGTGCATAACTTCGCCTGTGTTTTTCATCCACACGCACAAGGTACCAGGTTCCCTCAAAGAGATCTTCTACCGAGCACTGTGGAATATAGCTGGCTGTAAAAAAGCAAGTAACAAACACCATGTTGGTTGGTTCCTAGTAAGAGTTTTATACAGCAGGACTTTGCAGTTTGTACATAGTAAGACAGAAAGAACAAGGCCACATTTCAGCCACTCTGGGTCAATGAATAAGAGTTACTCAGAAGTAGAAAGGTTCAACATTTCCTTCACCCTAACCATTTAAAGTCAGGTTAATTAAGTAATGAGCATTTTGCAGTAAGACTTGAAATCACTTGTATTTGTGAAGTTCTTACCCAAATGATGTGTTTCCTGTCTAATCTTCATGTTTTCAGCAAAGACATCAGGCGCAATACATTTCCTTGAGTCAAGTCTTGTTTTGAGATCGGAAAGGCTGGCAGTTATTTTGTCCAGTACAGAACCTACAAAACAAAACCATCACATAATGTCTCATCAGTGCCAGGACCTCCAGCAGGAGCAGGTTAACATTTCAATCCCATTCAAATATTTTAGAAGCCAAACTTAAGTAATTAAGAGTATTCCTAATTATGTACTAAAAAACATTAAAGAGTTTGAAGAACATCACTTATTTGATCAAGCTGATAGTTGAAACATTCCCTGCAGCTGGAATGTCTTCAGTTTAGCATTACTGTTACTAGGCACTGTTCTGCAGGTTTAGTTTTGCTGGTAGGTAGTGTAACAAGGCATCTAGAAGTGAGCTATTAACAAGAAGTTAATTAGTATCCCTCCTTTTCACTCACCAGGAGTGGCATCCTGTGTAACTCTGATGGAATAGAGCGTAGCAGCAAAACCGGAGCCATAAGAGAACACACTGATTCGCTGCCCAGCGAGCTGCTCTGGAGAGTATCTGCAAATCAAGCAGCAGTTATTTAAACTGAGAATTAAGCCAAGGCACCAATTTAAAATACCTAAAACATACAGCTGGCTTAGAAAAAGCTGCCAGAAAATTATACTGACTACAGTGCACTCTTAGCATGGTATGTGCATAAACATTGACTTCTAAAAATATAAATTTAAACGTTGCTGTTAAGTGATGAGTTACAAAGCTGCCTCAGCAAAACAGAGCAAAAAACCACCCAATGGTTATGTAGAAGGCAGCCAGTTTTCATTCTTAATTAACCTAAAGCCCGAAATATACAACCACATCTTGGAAAGCAAAGTCAGAATAAAGAAAAAAGGATCCAAGACAAATGGTTTAACTTAAATGTCACATGGTATTCTAGTAAGTCCATCACTGAAAAAGCAAATTGTTTATTAAGTATTAATTAAATTTGGCTTTGCTTACTATAGTGAAACAAGAATGCATTCTGATTCTCATTTCCATTGCTCTGACGTGGAGCTCTGGGGTAATGTGCATGTTGTTGATTTAGTTTTTCAGGCTGGGCAAACTTCAGGTTAAGATTCTACTTTGTAAGGCAGTAAGCAGCTGTAGCAATTAGCTTCTCTCACAGAAACTGAGTCAGCTGAACTGACTGCCTGTGCAAAGCAGTATTTTTAATTTTAGTCTTTCTCCTTAAAGCTGAAATCTAGCAGAAAAAGGCTTGCTGGATTTTGTTTTACAAAACACTTCTGAAACAAAATCCTTTTATGACCTTACGTATAAAAACCTAGGACTTTTTTTTGAAATGTTAAACTTACTGGGCTAGAAGAGAGGCAAGGCAACCATAGACAGAAGGAGTATACATATTTCCATTCTGATTGGATACAAGTAACGAAGCTTTGGTTTTCTGATTGAAAAGCTCTGCACTAGCTTTCATAAAAGCTTTTTCCACATCTCTGTCAAAATACGTGTCTTCAAGTTTCACATCCCTATTAAAAAAACCAAAACAAACCAGAAAGAAACATTTAATAGGAGACCAGAAAGTAAAAACACATCTTGGATGTTTAAAAGATTATGAAAATGAGCTGCTCTCACCTGAAAGCTTCCAGACCACTGAAAACACCATTTGTGGTTTCTGGGTTCTGGTCACTGAGAAAGTCATTCAGCAAGAGCCTAGCAACAGACTTCTGTACCAGTTTACAGTAAGGAGAATGAAAGATCATGAATCCAAAGTCATTCAACGTGAAACGTCTGTCTGTCCCCTCTGGAAGTGGCAGAGATTTTGTGTTACAACTTTTGTTTAGTACTCATTTTATATACAAAAACAGAAAAGAGAAGAGGCAGTGTACCAGTGACAAAACACATCTGCACACAATAGACAACCCTAAGACTAAATGCAGCTGTCAAGTTCATTTAAAATACTGCTACTACTTCTATTTAAGAATTATTTTAACGATTCTATGCACCAACTAAGAATGTTTGCCCTTATCATGAAAAGGAAATCTATAAGCTTAACAGAATCTCCATATTTCTACTCAGCATTCTGACACCATAAATGATCGACTGCATTTAACTAGTCTTCACACCTATGTTTCCTAGCATGAGTGAAGCATTTACTAAACATATACGGTAAAAACCCAGTATCATTAAATCTCAAACCTAACCTCAATAGCTTAAAAGCTCAAGTAAAGTGAGAAGCAACACACTCCTAAGCAAGGGATTACATGGTAACCAACAAAAGCTTGTAGACTACTGCTTCCTGACTGATTGGTGCTTAGCCATGCCAGTACAGAGGTAAAACATTATGGGACAAAGCAAACATTTGATTGCCTCAAAACACCCAAGCACAAAGAAAGGGATTCATATACTAGTCTTCAAACTGGATGACAAACCTTGAAAATACATTGTCTGTGCAGTCACTAACTCCAGCATTTGTTAGACCTTGTAATATCATCAGGTAAGGCTACATACCCTTTTGCCACTGAGCATGGATTTTGTTGCGATAGACAGTATAGCAGCGATCTAACGCACTGAGGTAGCACTGTATGGATAGTTTGCCATCAACTACAGGGTATTCGGAAACCATGTCTGGTTTGTAGAAGTCATAGGCATGCTGCATGTGGGTTCCACGCAACCCTAATGGACAGAAACGGGTAAAAGTTGAAAGTTACTTAATTCAGCTGCTTTGAGTCAATCTGGGTGCATCACTTAACACACATAAGGAAATAAGCATTATGTGGCCAGTCAGGTAGGTTCAGGCCCTTTAGGCTAAGGTTTCACACAGTTGCTCGTTTAGTACAGTAGCACTGAGCTTGACGAAAACAGGTAACAAAAGACTTTCATCACGTCATCTTGTAAATGGAGTGCTGTGTTATTCAGCTCTAGTCCACTCTTTGTCAACTTGATTGGAAACGGCCCAAAGAAATTAACAGGAAGGAACATCTCTAGTTATTCCCTACTGTCTCCTACAACAGGACTTGGCCAAGTTAGCCCAGAGCAAGAGGACACAAAGTATAATTTCTGACAGCAGCGGATGGAGGAATCCAGCCTTCCTCCAGCAATACAAAAAATACAGGCTCCACAACAGGTCTACAGTGTTTGTTTTCTTATAGAACTAACCTCTCTCAAAAATCAAGGGAGCATTTGGACCAACCAGCATAGCAACCGCACCAGCTCCTCCTGTTGGCCTGGCATTTCCAGTGGCATACACAGCAATGTCTCCCGCAACGACAAGTGCATAGCGGCCTGTGAAAAACACACAATCAACAATGAGAAACAGCCAAGCACCCAGCACACTTCAGTGTTTATCAGCAATTTTTAAACTCTGTTAATGGAGGAGATGACCACCAGATTGAAGTGCACTCTAATCCTGACTTCCCCACACACTTCCATTTGCTGCCAGCCACTGATGCTTACAGGAAAAGACCTGTAAGTGACTGGCAGCCATGCATTATTTGTTGCATTGTAAGGGCATTTACGAAAACTACTTTAGAAGAGAAAAACAATTCACTCACTGAGGTTTATGTTGGGTTCTGGGTGAATAGTGTCATTCAAAGGCAGACTACCCAAACCCAGAGCAAGGCATAATTTTTCAAGGAAACATCCTTAACTTACCATCCCAAGAACTGGACTCAATCCAGTTAATAGCATTAAAGAGAGCAGCAGTGCCTCCATAACATGCATTGGTGGTGTCAATTCCTTCTACATCTGTGTTACCAGACTCTTCAAACAACTGCATCAGGACAGTTTTCACAGATTTTGATTTATCGATTATCGTCTCCGTTCCAACTTCTAATCTTCCAATGCAATCATAGGAAAGGCTGTTCCTCTCCATGAGCTTCTGAACCACCGTCAAGCAGAGGGAATTGATATCCTCCCGATCAGTGCAGAAGCCCATCCGGGACTGGCCTAGACCAATGGTGTACTTCCCGGCATCTACACCATCATACTTCTCCAGCTCTGTCTGGTCCACATACTGAGAGGGAAAATATATTTCCAGTGCAACAATGCCCACATCTTTGGGCCAACAGGATTCAGCGTTCACTGGAAGAGACCCAGGCATCGTGATTGATCTTTAAAACAAAAAAAGAAGAGGAAAACGTGAGATTTATTCACATCCACTTGAGAACTACTTTGGCCTCCAGGGAAACTTTAGTTTTAGCACACAGTAAACATCATTAGAAGTTTTGTAATGTTTTTATGAAGTAGTATTTGTAAATGAAAATACCAATTTCAGCCCTGAAAATGAACAAATGCAGGGTAAGCCTGTTTTACTTCAGTTATTTCACTGAAGTAAAACAGATGCTTAACAACTGTTAACTGTTTGAGAAATTAGTCTTAATGTTCATTATTCCACTTTTACTTACATACAGAGTCTCAATTTTACACAACCAAGCAAAAAAACACTAGATTGGACTTCTCTGAAATCTTGAGAACTTCAAGTTTAAAATTCATCCTTATCAGGAAATCTCTGGCTTGAAACAGACCAGGATTTTTGAAAATTGTTTTTAAACTACCTTCTCTCCATTTTGTTTGCAAAAATAAAGACAGCAGAAAGTCTTTTGTTCCGAGGTTGGGTTTCTTTCCTATTTTGGGGTTTTCATTTGTTTACGCATACTCCATTTTAGTATTCAAGAACCCTGGAACTCCCAACAGGAGGCCTGGTGGAGTGTTTCACAGCTGAGGCAGGCACAGAGGGATTCTCCCTGACTGACCAAGTTTTCTTATTTTAACCCCACAACTTTACAGTAACCACACGTGAGGATATACTACACTGGAGGCTATCCTACACCACCACTGCTTTATCTCAATCCCTATTACCCAGCCAGGCACCACCCTCCTGCTGCTCCCCTTACACGGTCACAGAGCAGGCGTGCCCACTATGCCCAGCTGCGAACAGGGCCGCGCTGACCTTACCCCCCTCCTGGGCAGGTAGGGGAGGCGCCCAGCGTCATGGACGCATCAGGAGCGCTTCCCGCTGCAGCCTGAGGCAACAGCCCGTGGGCCACCGTTCATCGTGACGGTCTCTAAAGACGCTTCCACCCACGACTGACCCGCAGCAACCTGCCTAGGTCTTGCACCTTTTATTCGCACCAAAGCGTGTGAACGGGAGGTTGTCGCTGCTTACCCGAGCGCAGCACGTTTCGCTTTCAACACAACCGTTTCTGCTGCCGTGTCCGCTCTCCCGTGGACCTTCTGCCCCGTACCGCACCTCTCATAATCCCCGCCCGAGGGCACTTCGGGCGCTCCACCAGCGCCTCAAGGTTACAAGTGACCCGGGTCCGGCGCGGGGCCCTCGAGGCGGCGCAGGCCACGTTGCCCTCGCAACGCGAGGCCACCGCAGCGTCGGAGCCCGACCACCCACTCCCGTCTCCCCCACGCTGACCCCAGCCTCAACCCAAGCCCAGGAACTTACACGTTGCGGAATCCCATGGCCAGATATCGGCACCGCGCATGCGCTGCAGGGCCAGGGTCGCTCACGCGGGAGTGCGCAGGCGCTGGAGCGCGTTCCGCCCTGGGGTGTGCCGGGGTCCACGCCTGGCCCCGCTGGGACAGCGCTGGTCCGCCAACTACCCCGCATCGCAAACCCGCTCCGCAGCGCCACGAAGGGTGACCCCCGCCCCAGAAAAAACTGACTATCACCCTCATTTCCTGGGGTTTTTTGGGGGTCCCTGGCCACAGGCTGCCCCGTGTCGGGTGGTGGCCATGCTGGCTCCTCCCAGCTGCAACACCTCCTGGGCACACGACACAGTGCTGTGGTCCGAAACTCGCGGCAGGAGGTGTTTTACCACAGATCTGCACAGGCATTCCGGAAGGGGAGAAGGATGCTTTCTGGCCTCTCGTGAGAGTTCTGACACACCTCGACCAGTAAGACCTTGTGGTCCAAGGCTTTGGGCCACTCACTGTTAGAAGGTGAGGTGCTGGAGCACGTCCAGAGAAGCACAGCCAGGCTCATGAAATGTCTGTAACACAGGCCTTAGGAGAAGCAGCTAAGTGAGGAGCCTCGCTTGACTTACTTAGCCTGCAGAGAAGGAGGCTGAGGGGAGACCTTACGGCTGCCCATAGCTACCTGAAAGAAGCAGGATCTCAGTCGGTTCTCCCAAGTAGCAAGCAGGAAGACAAGAGGAAAAGGCTTCACGTTACACCAGGGCAGGTGCATTAGATTCTTCATCAGAAAAAATTTCTTCACGAAAAGGATTGTCAAATCCCAGAACAGGTTGCCCAGGGCAAGGGCAGGATGAGTCACCATCTCAGGAAGTATTTAAAAGACACTAGATATGACACTAAGGAAAATAGTTTAGTGTGGAACCCAGCAGTGCTGGGTTAACAGTTGGACATGAATTTAAATGTCTTTTTCAACCTAAACAATTCTAGGTTTCTGCCAACTGAGAAATGGACTTTGGGGTTGAGCTCCTCTGGCACAAAAACATCACTTTCTCCAGAAGGGGACAAGAAGTAAATAACAGGCTGCTGCCAGCTCAGCACAGCATCTGGCAGGCACTCCAATGGCAAGCCTTCTACCCTGAGCAAGAAAGTAGCAAGAAGGTTCTGCTCCAAGAGTCAGAAAGCTGAGTGTCTGCATCCTCCTGGATGCTTGATTTTGTTTGTGTACCAAAAGAAAATGCATGCAGTACCTAATGGACTTGACTGTAATAGCCACAGGACAATGGCTTTTAACTGGGGAACCCAGTGTGCCAAAAGGATGTGCATTACTTTTAAGGGCTGGGGAGAACACTCTGCTCTGTGCTTGCTTCTTACAGAGGTTTGAGATCAAAACTATCATTTGATTAACATCACTCACCGCAGTTCTCTCACCAGAACACTTTGCACACTTTGCACAGGAGACAATTAAAGAGGCACTCTTTATGTGGTATTCTCATGGCTCACCAAAAACCCCCAGCATGAGACAGCCAGGGAGCTCTTGGATCTTTACACAATAAAGAGCACTACTTTGTAAGCTCTCTCTGATCACCAAAGGAAGTGTGATGTGTGACACCTTAAGTCAGTCAGTCACTAAAGGAAGAAAATATGTTTACTTGACATAAAACAAACTGCCTTTTGTCCTCCTGGTCAAGTGGCAGACAACATCCCGTCACTGAGTTTTAATTTAAAATGATAGTTTTCTCAAAAGTAGGATTTCTTTTAAGAGACTGAGAATTCCACATTTCAATGTGAAGGAATGGGAAAGCTGTGTTGTTTTCTGTCCCCTTACAATTCTGGAAAGGATGAACAAGCAGCATAAACCAGCCACTACTTTCTCCTAGTGCTGCCAGAAATATGTTCTGCCATAGGTACTGGTGCCTCTCATTGTCACTCTTAAGAACTTCAGAATTATTTGACGACAATAAATAAGGTCAATTTGACCTTACTTTGCTGCTTAAGTATTTACAAAATTCTTACATTTGACTGAAAGTTGATAGGAAGTCAGAAATTCATCCCTTGTTCTTGTCCACCAGCACCACATCTGGTGGCATCCCTCTGCTGACCTGGACAGTAGACTTTGCTGGTGACAGCAGGGCCACGTTAGACGCTTTTTTAGCACACAAACGTGATGACTTGGCCACTTCGGTTATTACATCAGTTAGTGGCTCCTCAGACTGGACGCTTCGCAGGTATCAGCGCAGGGCACTCGGCACGCCAGGAGAGGTCACTGTCGCGACCCGCACCACTACGAGTGTCCGGCGCCGTCCGTATGGGATGGCGGCATCCCTGAGCCCCACGGGTCTACCTCGCGTAAAAACACCAAACCTTGGAGCTAGTGCCTCGGACCGAGATATGAGGGCTCGCCCATGCCCAGCGCAACTCTGGGAGCATCCCCAGGCGCGATCGGACGCGGGGTTCCGCCGGCAGCATGGGCGGGTGTCAGGATGCCGGACCCGTACAGGAAATGTCATCCCGACACAAGGCAACGACTTGGCCGGGGGGGGCGGGTGGAGGGTGAGTGGCGTGGGCAGGGCTCAGGTGGGTGCCTCTGTCTCGGCACTGAGAGGCGGCCACGAGAAACGCTGCGAGCGCTGCGACTCTCGAGCTTCTTTGTAAAGGCAGAGCCCGGCGGAGATCCTCAGTAGCGGTCCGCCACGGCTGGCCCACCCGGGGACTTCCCCAGGGCAGAACTAGCGATGCCGGCTCTTTCGGAGACGTTCGGTACCGCCAGGTGCCCCGGCCAGGGCGCGCCACAGATGATGCTGCTAGATGCTACGAGATACTGCGGGATGCCGCAGGCAACACACGGCGCGCCATACGAGCTAGCACCTGTGCCAGGGGCCACCGTTCTTTTGCTCTTCCCTTTCTAATTATATTGTTCTGTATTTTCTAATTTTTGCTCGCACCTGCCGCACTGCAGGCACCACGTTAACCCGCCGCACCCACCAATAGTACCGCTCCCCGACACGCGGCTCCACGCTCCGCACCTCCCGCTGAGAGTCGGTGTTCCCAGGTGCCGCCGCCCTCACCTGCACTTGGCGATTGCGTCGGGGCTGCTGCCGCTTCGCACCCGTTCACTCCGCCGCGGAAATACTGAGCGACGGTGTGCGGCGCCTTTAAACAGCCCCACCGCCGAGGCTTCGGCCGCACCCTGAGCGGCACCTTTCTCCACCAATCGCGGCCGCCACCGCCCAGGCCCCGCCTCCATGCCGTTTAGCCGGCGGCCGGCGAGGCGGGGGGAATGGTGTGAGAAAGTGACGCGGCGTGGCCAGAGGGCGGCGCACCAATGGGGACGCGGCACCGGCGGCGGACGCTCAATGGGATCCGGACGCGGCGCGAGCGCAGCCAATGGGGACGCGCTGCCGACCGCGGGTGAGGGTAGGACGGTACTGGCGCCCTCGCTGCCGACGGGCGGCTGCCTGACAACCGGGGGGGGTGGGGGGGTGGAGTCAGTGCGGCTGAGCTGTGGGTGGGGGTTGCTGTTACCCGATGTGTGAGAGTCGCTGATCGAGTCGTGAGGTCCAGCAGCGGGGACCTATAGGGGGTTGAGGGAACCCCAGGGGTGGCAGGGGTCGGCGGGGATCGATCGCTTGGCAGGTGCATCCCCACGGCCCAGGTGGGTGGGCCTGGCCCGCGTTCGGGGCCTGCGCGGGGTCTCAGCCGGCAAAGTTGCCTCTCGGAGGCTGAGGTGAGCTGGGTTGCCCACCCCGGCTCGTCCGTCCCGGAGCGGCCCCCTCCTCGCCCGGTCAAACCCACCACGAGTTAGGCCCCATCGCTCAGCATTATTGTTTCTTGAGAAATTGGCAATTAGCTAATGCGCAAGTTCCACTCGCCAGCTTACAGCTTTCAGACCCCTTGATGGTTTGTATCCGGCTAATCCTCTGTTGCAGAGGTTACCAAACGTCCCCAGAGGATGCCTCCCTGTCCGGAATGGGAGGATAAATAATTGCTGCTGATGGGAAACTGCTCAATTAAAATTGCATACGAATTTTAAAGCCTGGATGGTTTGGTTGTAAAACACTGCCCACGTAAAATAAGTGAAACTCCCTTAGCAGCTAGTGTTGTGTCCTGTGAGACCTGATTGTTACAGATACCAGAAGATACTGCCTAGGTCACCTCACATGGTATCAGGGTGTTAAAACAGTGTTCTTTCCACCATGTTAAGGGCAAGCAAAAATAATGCAAATGAAGGTGGAAAATTGTCACTGAAATGTTGACTTGAGTCATGTTTGTTCAGTTTGTTTTGCACTTGTAACTGTACTGCTATCGTCATGTAAAATCACGGTTTTGTCGTGTAACTGTTTGTAGAGTAAGGATTGAGAAATATTACTGAGAAACTGATTGTATGTGTTGCCCCGCAGCCTTCTGATAAACTGATGCCAATCTATGTAACAAGTCAGTCCCATTCTGAAAAAAACAGACAAAATGCAAGCTCAGTAGGCAATGTCCTGGTTACATCATGGAGGCATGCTGATACCTTCCACACCTACAGATGAGAAAAGCTGGACTTCTTACTAGAAAAGTTTAACTTTTGCTTGGGGCATCTAAAGCCTCAATTCCTCATTTTTATCTTCCTGCCATAAAGAATAGCCCAAAAAAGTAAACAAAACCCCAAACCAAGAGTTCTGTACCTTACATTTCACAATGTGTTCCTAGTGCTAGCCTCCCGTATGTTTCGCTGGAAAAATGTTTCCTGGCAGCGGAGCACTTGGACTGCTCTGGCTTTAGGGAAGAATGGATGCTTAGGAGAAGATGCAGCTGTCCATCTTGATGAATGTGTTGGAGCTCATGTTAGGGCTGTGAGTGCACCTTGAGACCTTGAACCCCTTCCTGGCTCCCTGAGGGCTTAGCTGCCTGCGTGTGAGGCCAGCTCTGGTACAGTGGTGAGAAGAGTTGTCTGACAAGGAGCTATGAGGAACCTTCACAGTGGCCTCTTCACTAGGGAGCTTTGTACAGACTTGGGCCCTTGCCTGAGTGGTGCCATAGGTGTGCCTGTGCTTGGTTATGTTGTTTGCTCATCCTGATCCAGTGACTTTACTTGCCAACTCACCTCCAACACTAGAGACTTGTCCAGAAACCTGAACTCTTTGACCGTGTTTGCCATCAGTGGCCCTGCTCTGCCTTTTTATTTGGGTACAGTGAGAGTGCTCTTGTCAGTGAGGTTACTGCCCTGCTTGCTGTGTTGTTGTGTTCAGCTCCTGCATCACCTGCCCTTGCAGAGCAGCCTACCTTTGCTGCTCCCTGACAGCTTAAACCTGCTTGCCTGTACACCTGCAACTACATGGTGGTGGGTTGTTGCCATTCTTACTTACAAAATGGGAAAGGGGGAATTAGTTTCTACTATTTTTTTTTTTTTGCAATGAGTCAAAATAATTGTGTGTGTGAATAGCAGTCTTCTGTATTTTGTCTTCATGAATCTGATAAAAATGGTGCCCAAGTGTCCAAGGACTCAACGACATGGCTCAGATTACTGCTTTCTCTTACGTGGACCATGGTACAAGATGGTGGATAATGTCCCATCGTCTTTGACACTAGTTTTCTGTGTTGTAGAAGATAGTATCACATAAACATGCATTAAGTCATTGCTATTAATTTAAATTCATGTACTTGCAAATAAACCCAAACCAAACCAGTGAATTAGCTTCCTATAGCAAATAAAATTATAGCCACATTCTCTTACTGTACCAGTACTGAAACACATTTAAAGATTATGCCCTGCAGATGATTAATGAAAGGTAAAAGGTAAAATGTGATCCAGTGGCTGGATATTGAGAATTTAAAGTAGAAGTGAAGGACACAGTGATGCCCTCGTGTTTTAATAATTTTCTGAAGTCTAATTCAGAGAACAGGTATCTAATTTATGCTGCCAGAAGCAACATTTTTGTCTCCTCAGAATATTTCTGGGTCCAGATGCTAATTTAAATTTACATCAAGTCCAGATATCCTCCTCTTGCAGACTAGTTTGAAGGCTAAATCTTCATTAATATTGTTGATCTGTACAACTTCTAATTGTTACACACAGATCATTAAGGGGTTGGAAGGGACCATCAGAGGTCATGGAGTCCAACATCCCTGCTTGAACAGGTTACATAGAAACGCATACTAGCATTATTCTTATTCGCCTTTATGAGACTTCTCTCTGCTTTTCCTGTTCACTGGGTGTATTGTAAGGCAATAGTTAACACAAAATTACTATTCACAAAAAAGGTTTTGCCTACACAGCTGTTGCAATAGGCTGCAGCTGCTTTATATTATTTTCTCTGAAAGATTACAGTAATAACATTAAAGTTGTTCGTGAATCTTGTTCCAAACCTCTTAGGTGATTAATTACAGTGCTCCAGCCAAACCAGGCTCCAGACATGCGATGCTAATACTTCGACCCCAGTTTGTGTGGATGCAGGTAATTTTTCTTTCATGGCTCTGTAGCTTACTCAGTCTGTCCAATGAGATTTTTAGTCAGGCAGTGTATTTAGTAATCTGGACTAATGTACCAAAATGAATGCAGCAACCTTAGAACTGGAAACCTGAGTAAGGAGAGGTCCATTTAATGCAGATGGTACTACCAAAGTAACTCAACATAACCTTTGGACAGAAACATGCTCAGGTCCTGCCAGAAGACACGTCCTGTTTCTCTATTAAAATCATAGAATCATTACGGAACTGGAAGGGACCTCGAAAGATCATCTAGTCTAATCCCCCTGCCACAGCAGGATCACCTAGACCAAGTCGCACAGGAACATATCCAGGCAGGTTCCTGTGTGACTTGGTTTAGGTGATCCTGCTGATGCAGGCGGATTGGACTAGATGATCTTTCGAGGTCCCTTCCGGTCCGTAATGATTCTATTATTCTAAGTCACACAGGAACACATCCAGGCGGGCCTTGAACATCTCCAGTGAAGGAACTTGAGATCCTTTCTCCTGTTTTCAGCTGTTTGAAAGTGTGTGAGATTTCCTAATTGAGTACTGCTTTGAAAGAATATTGTTTTTTGTCTGATGACACATCTTTACTTCTAGTTTTAAGCCAGTGTATCGAATTCAGGGCAGTGTTCTTGTCTCAGTAGACCCAACAGGTTTTCTTCTGTTTAGTTATTCTTAAGCAATTCTGTGACTTTTTTCTCTTGAAGCCTCCTAGAGCGATAGAGACTGACATAGTAGTTTAATAGTTCTTAATTAATTGAAACAGCCAGCAGATTAAAACTGTTTCTTCAAACCTTTCATGAGAGAATTTATTGGAACTTTTAGGAATATTAATTGCAGGCGGAATCTGGATTCAGTGGAAGCTACACCTCAAAGTTGCTAAAATGCAGATTACAGTTTTGAGATACAGCCAAGTTCACTAAAATACAGATTAGAGTTTTGAGATACAGCCAAGTACACCCTTAAGCTTAAACCCTGTGGAAAGAGAGTTTTAGCCAGCATTTTTAGGGAAAACAAAGTGATGTGCTGTAATAATAACTTTCACAAAACAAGTTGAAGAGATGACTTTACTGAAAAAAGTATTGATTTTATTTTGTTGCCAAGTACAAAATAGCAAAGGTCAAAAATAATGCTCAGGTACAAAGAGTGTGAGGTCACCCAAGTGAAGATTTGGAAACTGGAAGGTTTTTCTTCTACATGTTTGTGTGTCAGGGTTCAGGGATAAATGTAAGTGTACTAGAGAGCAGGTCTTTTGAATATGTTTTTATACCTCATATACCAACATCAGGGAGGAAAGTTCTATAGATTGAATGACTAGTAGAAGTCAACTCCAAAAAGAACACATAGGAAACAAACCCAAACTTGAAATGCATCTAGCAGCTGGTAGAGGACTTCAGTCACCTCGTAATATCTCAGTGTGATCTATGGAATCTAAGAGAACCTGATATGGGAAAACATACTCTGAAGAACTGGAAGATGTAAATGAATCTAGCAAAGCTCCTCTTTTAAAGTAGGTCAAGTAAATGCAAATATTCCTATAGCATTTGAGCTGCAGATCTGGCTGGTTCTGTACATTTCCGCGGCACTGTAAAAATTCCAGTAATTAAAAACTATAGAAGTGCAGAGATCACTCTTTGCTGGTGTCATACAGTATGTATAAGAGGAGGAGCTGCAGCAGTGTTACAGTTTCAATTGTGAAGCAGTAGTTGTTGAACAGGTAATAATCCAAGATTTGAGGGCCAGGAAATACTGGTCAGAGGTCACTAGTAGGAAGCAGATACTGCCATCAAAATCAAAGAATTGCACCTCTACAATTCCCTTCCCCTTCTCCTCCCCCCTGCTTCTTTCTCAAAACTCCCAACCTTTCCTGACTTGCCCTTACCACAGTACCTGTCACAGATGGTTCTCAGGGGTTTCAGATATGCCTGCATTACTCCTAGTATCACATATAGACTACGTAATTTCCATGTCAGTTCTGTATTTACGGTGCACTATACATTCAAAAGGCCACTACTTGCAGTGATGGAAAATCTACAAGGAATTAAGATGCCATCATAAATCCACCTAGAAATTGTGACTCAAGATAGGAAGTCAAAATGTGGAATCCAGAGCAAAACATGAGGAAGAAGATATATAGAAATAGAACTGATAGAAATCAATATATTGCTACTGTAGTATAGTGTATTTCAACTATTTAGCATTCCAAGTGATCTGAGAAGGATTTGATTCTGTCAAATACCAGCTTGCGATGTCCTAGCAGTGTAGCATCAGAGTGCAAATGAAATCATAGAAACATGCAGCACTTCAGCTTGCATCAGCCACATCAGTCACATCCTCTGAAAACAATCCTAGCTCCTGCTCCTGGCACGAGGCTTTCTGCGTGTCATTTCAGCAGCAGAGGGTGGACTTATGCCAATGTACATGGTGTACACAATATGCCCTAGAAACTGGAAGAAGAGTTAGGTGAGTTGCCTCATCCCTGTTAGGAGGCTGTTGGCTCATCAGAGAAGATAATGTTTCTTGTTTTCTCTTAACTGTTTTGGAAGGAGTTGGTTTCTTTCATCAGATATGCACCTATGGGAGTATTCTGCCTATTCTGTGGTGACAGTGCTCAAGATGTTAATCCTTATTTAGAAAACCGATCAGCAGCTGCTTCTACCTTCTGTCATCTGCTTCCACCTTCTGTCATCTGCCATGCTTTCTCCTGTATATGCACTATGTAATTACACATGAAAATTACAAATAAAAGAGACAACTCTGAGAAGTTAAGTCAAATGCAATAAACAAAAGCAGAGAGTAATTATTAGGGGATGAGAAGGAAGAACAGAATTATGTTGCTCTTCTGAGTACTTTTTGCTTACCTAGTACATATTTAAAGTATGTGTTCTATGACACAATTTAAGGCTGCTCTTTTTCCTCATTTGCTTCTTTCCATGTACATTTGTCTGAGAAAATTAATTTGGGAAATATTAAATTAGTCTGAAGTTTCCAGGGAAGGAGGGAGGGAATTGTGGGCTGCCACATGGGAGAAGACAGTGCCATGCAGTGGGAAGGAGGCTATGGAGAAGGTAGCCAGACTGGCATCATCACTAGCCCTCGGTGACAGAAAGAAAGGCCTCGGTGGACACAAGCTATACTCAGTGTCATTTATGAGAAATTCAGCAAAGAGAGAAGGATGAAAGGAAGAACGAAGGACTGAGCTGAAGAGCTGGAATAGGGAACTGAATGAAGAAAAGAAATAAAGACAATTGCTTAGCTTTAGATGTCATACTTGGAGCCTGATGAACAGGATCATTTATTATCACCAAGATTGTATTTCATTATCATAACTGTTGGGAGCAGAGATTGTTTGGAATTGGCCAAAGGTACATGGTTTTGGCCAACTGAAATTGAATTAATATCTGGAACCATATCTGTAAAATTATGTCGGAAGGATTAAAAAATATGGAAAAGTAGAAACAGGCAAGAGGACAAAGATGACTGCACACAAGGAAGAATAAGGACCAAGAATGGAACTCTGTGTTGGCATGTTAATATAGAAATTGCAGCAGAGGTTGCCAGGGTGCAAGAGAGTAGATCTGTCAGTAGGTCTAGGAGTTACAGCAAGCACTTGCTACAAGATTCTGTCATGGAACAACTTATCATTTGCTTGTAATCTGGCCAGCATCATTCTTGTGTACAGTTCATGTTTTCTGCAACTGCTTTCTCTAATGCACAGATATTTGAAAGTCATTTTAGTGCTACAGTCATCCATCATTGATGAAGTATGGTTCTTTGTTTGCAGTGCCGTATGCCACAGGCGTCATCATCAGGGAACTTGCTTCATCATTTTACTGTTTCTTTACTTTCTTTTTAATCATTTTGATTCTTCTTTGCTTTCTACCATGGATTTTTTTTCTGGGAATCTTGTGCTTATTCTTCTTCATCCATTTTGTAACTCTTCTAATCCATGGGCTCACACAGAACTTCCTCTTTTCTATGTATAGACTGCCAGAGGAAAAATTGTCTGTCAGTTTCAAAGGGAATATGCAAACTGCAGATAATTTAAATGATCATGAAGGCCATACTGTTCATCTCAAACTATATTTTATACTATGTCTATTCACTTTTGTCTGTTTTCAAATATATAAAAGTTAAGATCTACAGTTGGCATGATTACACTAACGTTTCAAAAGCTGAACAAAGATTTACTACATCAGTGGGTCTGAGAAGAAGCACAGGGCAAGCCAGCATATTTATGTGTCAGATAAACAGTGGATAACTTTATTATTGACATGATCATCATATAAATGTCTGGAAATAAAAATGTCAAGGATTTTTTTGAAATACATCATTGTAACCTGAGCAATGTGATACTGTACTAGCCAAAAAAAAGTAGAAATAGCTTGTGTACAAAGTAAAGCTGATTTAATGAGTTTAGGCAAGGTTTCTAGAGAACCAATAGTTGGAAAAACAGACTGACAAGACTTCAGGTGCATGAGTAACTCTTCAGTTCTGGAAGTAAAGCAGGTGTCACAGCGCAGGCTGAATAACAATCAAGACTATTACTGAGAAGGAAATTCAGTTTAGCAGTCAGAAATTTAAATAGCATGGAACGACAGTTGTTAAGTCACAGTCAGTCTTATTTTTCATTGAATTTATGTTAGCATTCTAAGATTCTGCTTGTTTAAGTGGTGCCTAATAGTTTTTAAATAGACAGTACCCCTTTCACAGGGAAGGAACAAAACATATCTTACATAACAGCTTCTAGGTGGCACAGGCCGTCTGTTTTCTGGATTTCAAACCTCTCCACTCTTCGGAGAATTCCTTTGGGAATTTCATCTGAAATTTTCATGCAACAGTTAAAGGCCCCAGGAAACAAAGCTAAAAAGAGTAATAACAAGATTAGAAATTTGGGACAGTAGCTGGGTCGGTTGGTAGAGCATGAGACTTTGCATCCCAGAGTTGCAGGTTTGAGCCTCTATGTAGGACAGCTATGTCTTGAGACAGGCAGGGAACACCAGGTGCTATAGGCTTACCCTGCTCCAGCAGGGGGGCTTGGACTTAGATGATCTTTTGAGGTTCCTTCCAACCTGTAACATATGTGTGAAGGGGACAGGTTATATACTGACTTCATAGAATGGTTAAGGTTGGGTGTGACCATTGAGGATCATCTCAACCAGTTCCCCTGCTCAAGCAGAGCTAATTCCCAGAATATACTGCGTATATATGCCGTCACCAAGCATATACTAATGTCCCCAGATGCAGAACTTGGCATTTTCTCTTAAACTTTAACAGATTCCTCTTTGTTCAGATCTGAGATCTTTCTGTAAGGCAGAAAAATCTTGGTGCATCAGACACTGCTCTCAGTTTTTATCATCTGCAAACTTATGGAGGCCATATTCTGTCCTCCTGAAAGGTCATTAATGAAGATGTTGAACAGTACTGGCTCCCACATTGATCCCTGAGGTACACCACTGATGATGTTATGGTACTGATCACAACCTGGATCTGGGTCCAGATGAGTTTTGGCCAGTTTTCAGTCCACTGCACTATGTACTCATCTAACCTGTACTTTTTTAGCTAGTCTGTTACGGGAGACAGAATCGAAGGCTTTACTGAAGTTTCACCAAGCTAGTCTCACCAAGCTAGTCAGCTTGTTGTAGGAGGCTATCAGGTTGGTCAAGCATGATTTCCCCTTCATAAATGCATGCTGAGTACTTCTGACAACTGTCTCGTCCTTCAGATCTTTGTGAATGCTTTCTAGAACTTTTTTCCTTGCCTTCCCAGGGACTGAAGTGAGGTTTACCAGCCTATACTTCCCCGAGTCTTCATTCGCAGTCATCATGACTGTTCAAAGATAATTGTCAGGGTTCTTCACAATTACATGAGCCAGCCTCCCCAGCATCATCTGCCCCTGGGGCCTTAGTTAGGTCCAGTTCTCTCAGGTGTTCCTTAAACTGATCCTCCCGCAAAGACAATAAGTTCTTCATGCTCCACACTTTCCCTCTGGTGTCAGGGACTTGGAATACTTGAAGGGCAGTTTGAATGGTAAGGACTGGATGATCTTTTGAGGTCCCTTCCAATTCCTAGTGCTCTGTGAGTCTGTGAGTGAGTCAATGAAGGGTTAATTACCTCAGCCTTATCTATGTAATTTATCATCAGTTGCCCAGCTCCATTCAGCAGCAGGTTCACATATTCCCTGTCTTTCTTTCGCTATTTATATACTTGAAGATTGCTTTCTTGTTGCATCCCTTGCCAGTTTGCCCTTGAGCTCAGCCTTGGCATTCCTAATCACATTCCTGCAATTCTGTACTTCACATGGGTTACCTGGCCCTGCTTTCTTTGACCTGCTCATTCCATACTGATTTTTCACTATGTTCAGGGACAGTTAGGAGCTCTGCAGTTATCAACCACTTTGCTCCATTTTTTGTTTATTGGGATAGAACTTTAAAGAGCCTGAAAGAGGTCACCTTTGAATATCAGCCAGCTCTTCCTGACCACTTGTCTCTCGAGGGTCATATTTCATGGAAGTGTCCAAGATGTCTCTGAAGAAGTTATAAATCTGCTCTTTGTAGTTCAAGATTGCGATTTCCCCCTGATCTCTTCTCCTAGGATCCTGAATTCCATCATCTTATGGATGTTGTAGACAACATTGCCCCTGACTTTCATGTCCCTGAACATTTCGTTCTTGTTTACAAATATCTGGTCCAGCTGAGCATTTTTCCTTTATGGTTCCTTGTTTGCTTGTGCTGGGAAATGTTGTAGATTGCTGGAGCACCACTGTATTGTCCTTCCAGCAGATAGCAGGGTGATTAAAGTCCTCTATGAGGACTGAGGCCTGTGAACATAAGGCTTTTTGCAGCTATTTGAAGACCGCTACATCTGTTTCTTCCTTCTTCAGGAGGTCTACAGCAGCCACCAACTATAATGTCACCCATGTTGGTCTACCCACTAATCCTGGCTCACAAGCCCTCTGTTGGCTCATTAGCCATCCCCAGGAAGATCCCCATGCATTACTGCTGCTCTCTTGCATAAAGGGCACCTCCCTTTCCTTGTCTTCTAGCTTGTTCTTCCTAAAAGCCCATATGCTTCTGTTTCAGCACATACCAGTTGTGAGCTGTGCCATGCCTCTATGATCACAGTGAGGTCCTAGCCCTCAACTTGCATTCAGATTTCTGACTCCTCCCTAGTGCTGCATGCATTTCAGAGAGATTGGTAAGGGTTAGTTCAGGTTATGGGACTGTCCTTTCAGGTTCTCCCACAATAAGGATGGGTGGTTTTGTTGTTCAGAGATCAGCTTTTCCCACTCCTACTTGTGCACACGTATATAAAGGCCTGTTACAGTAAAGTAAAAGTGTAAAGAATATAATTTGAAAGCTTTTCCCCAAGAGCCTCATTACCTCTTGTTTTTGAAATTAGCAATCCTGTTTCTGGGCTTTGTGTTTTCTCATGCCCCGCGGGCTCTCATGACTTGAACATGTCACCACTAGTTAATTATCTCCTGCAGATTTTTTTCCTGCTTGCTAATACCATCTTGAAATTTAAGTATCACTGAACCTTAAGAAGCAAATGATAAGATTTTTTTGAATGACAAATAATAGCATTTTAGTGTTGGAATTTCTTCTGCTCTAGCACAGCAACAAAAAAGTAATTCCCTCCATCCATGGACAAACAAAGTTCTGCAGGTCAGAGAGTTATCTAGGATATGTTTCAGGATCAAACCAATGTTTGTGTCAGTCTTTCCCAGTCTATTAATTAATCTGGAAGAAGTGAGGAGAGAGTCTTCTTCCTATTTGTTCTAGTAGTTTTTTCCCGGGACTGTAAATTGTGCTGTTCCTTAAGTCACCAGTTATACTTGGAGTGCAAAAGTCACAGAACAAGAAAAAGCAGGAGAGTTAATTTCATCTCCAGTAAATAGAAGACACAAAGTCTGTTAAAAAATGTTGTGCGCTGAGTTCCTGAGAAGAGAGCTTGCTGCATGCTGGAATAACAGATGCCAGTAAAGCTGCAGCAGTGAGCTCGAGCAGCAAGTAATGCAGCTGAAGTCAATGAAGACCAGTCACACTATCTGCTGCAGCTTGTAGGAGAGTTTCATACTAGTGAAGCTAATGACAGAGACATGAGATTTCACACTTGGAAGAGAGGGTGAAAGAAAGCAGCTGGCCTAGCAGTTACCTCCTCAGCAACTTAGAGAGGGTTATAAATAATCATATGTTGCAGAAGGATTAATTAAGTATTGAACATTACCTGTATTATTTCCCTGTTGTCCTTTGGTTTTGTCTCTTTGACAGCATACTGCTTGTTAAGCCAATTAATTGATGTTTGCAAATGGGAATACAGTTACTTAAGCAGTGCTAAGTTTATTTTTATCTGAGGGCTCAAGCCAGTGTTGTTGACACTAAAGTGTGAAGTTCTGCTGCTGCCAGTCAGCTCCTAGCAGAAGGCATATGAGGCATAAGAATTCAAGGAACCACAGAATCACAGAACATTAGGGTTTGGAATGGACCTTAAAAGATCATCTAGTCCAATCCTCCTGCAACAGCAGGATCACCTAGACTAAGTCACATAGGAACATGTCCAGGTGGGTTTTAAACTTCTCCAGAGGAGACTCCATGACCTCCCTGGGCAGCCCATTCCAATGCTCCATCACCCGCACTATGAAGAAGTTCCTTCTCATATTTATGTGGAATCTCCTGTGTTTCAGCTTACACTCATTCATCCCTGTCCTATCATTGGATGACACTGAGAAGCAGGTTCCCTCAGGGCTCAGTTTTGGGACCAGTCTTGTTTAATATCTTTATCAACGATCTGGATTAGGGGATCGAGTGCACCCTCAGTAAATTTGCGGATGATACAAAATTAAGCACAAATGTCGATCTNCTGGAGAAGACTGAGAGGAGACCTTATTGCCCTCTACAGATACCTAAAAGGAGGTTGTAGCAAGGCTGTTGTTGGTCTCTTCTCTCCAATTAGCGATGATAGGACGAGGGAAAATGGCCTCAAGTTGCATCAGGGCGGTTTAGATTGGATATTAGAAGGAAATTCTTTGCTGAGAGGGTGGTTAGGTGCTGGAATAGATTACCCAGGGAGGTGGTGGTGTCACCATCCCTGGAGGTGTTTGAGGAACAAGTGGACGTGACGCTTAGGGATATGGTCTAGCAGTTAGATACTAGGAGAAAGGTTGGACTCGATGACCCTGGAGGTCCTTTCCAGCCATGATGATTCTGTGATTAACTGGAAGAATACTTTCACTCACTCCACCACACCTTCCGACAAAGAACTTCCTTTTCAGACGCATGTGGCTTTGCAGAATACAATCATGCAGATCTTTTCATTGTATTCAACATGTTACATCTACACACATCAATTCCAGTGAGAACATGTTGCTTAGCACATTTGAAAAAACTCACCTTTTCTTTAAAAAAGTAATAACAAAGAAAACTTCTGAAATTCTGAATTATTTGAAACAGTGCTTGTTGTTTAAAGAAATGCAGCACCAGGCCTTAATTTAAAATTCCCACAGTGGTTTCTTTCCTTGGAAGCCTGTCAAATCCTGCTGTCATAGTGGTCAGTTTCTTTCCTAGGGCTGAAAGGATCCAAAGCAGTTAGCAACCAGAGAGGACTGTTTCCACCTGGATTCAGCTAGACCTCAGTGAGTTTGAATTGATGTGATGGCAGAGGAGTGCTAGACAATGGAGCATAATGAACAGCATCTCCAATCGAACAAGACTTCCATGAGTACTGTTCATTATACCTGTTCTTTACAATTCTCCTAGTCTGTGTCAATGGAAATCTTTGCTGAAAGTTTCTATTTCCTTTCTGCTACCCAGACAGCAATCCAGACAAACTTAGTCCGTAGAAAATCTCCATTCTGCTTTATTTTTTTCATCATCACTCTTAATAGTGAGATCCACATGTTAGGACAGCCAAGGAAGGCCATGCCATCAGGGGTTCAGACAAGAAATTAACAGCAGTTATTGCTGCTTGCTGAGTTTCTGGGGCAAGAAATAGCATTTTCCCTGTTTTAAAATTTCAAGCTGATGCTCTTAGATCTGTCTGCTTATTTGAGGAAATCTAGTGCCTGAGGAAGAGTCCTCCAATGGTCTGCAGTGGAAATAGCTGGTGGCTGTTCTGCTGCTCTCTGGCCACAGTTTTGAGGCAGGTGAGACTGGGTTAATGTCTCAATATGGGTAGGGCAAAGCACTGTGAAGGAGAAGCACAACAGTCCTTGACTGAGCTGAGCTTTTCTAGGTGAGAACTGTGGGAAAGGTATTTCTGATCCCTGTCTCCTTGTGCAGCTCTTTTCCCGACAGGTTTCATTTCAGCACTTAGTGTTTTGACCAGGCGTTTGGTGGTCCCTTCTGGCAACACAAGGAGTGCTGGCAGAGCAGTTAGTTGATCTTCATGAACTGGATGTGATCCATGGACTGCTGATTGAAAGCCATGCTGTAGACATTCTTCTACGTAGAAGAATAAAAGAGAGTTCTTGCACTTACACAAACTAAGGGAGTCCAGCAAAAATGCTTATAGTTATCCAGCAGAATGAGTTCCCCCAGCATGCTGTGTGGTCTGAAGGACAGCTTCTTTTGCAACATGAGATTCATAAATCTGGGGCTCCATGCGTATGGCTGCTGAAATGTGAGAGCTGCTGCTAACATGCCTCCAGCTCTTGAGAAACTGATACAGCACTACACTCGTTGCACAACTGTAGCAACCTGGGGCTATTAGCAGCAGGAATTAGTGTTTCCTAATGTTACGAATTTAGAATCCAGGCTCCCTCTTTGAAAGAAATTTACTGTCACATCACTTACACTTTATATTAACTGCTGTAAGGTGGCTCATTAGTCTGTGGATGTGCTTGTGGTCTGCTCTGAGGGAGGACTGCTGTTGACTTGGACATTTTCACAGCAAGAAGGCTGACTGGAGACAGAGAGATGGGCATGTCGTATACGTCATTGTTTTCAAATGGGTCTTTGTCTGTCAAATCACTACCAGTCTGCAAGATGTCTGTCCCCTTACAACATCCGTGATGCTCGGTATTACAGAGCATCAAGGAAATGCAGGCTGAGCATTGGTAAAGCAGTGTGTACTATTGATGTGGTCAAACACGAGTATCCAGTGCCTTCTTAGAAATTGCTGCTATTCCTAGAAAAGCCACACCAAACCATAATGTCTTTCTCACTAAGATGGAAGAAACAGCTGTCATGTGAATACACATCTGGGAGTTTTTTTTCTGAAAAGCAACACAATTTGACAGGAGAGAAGCAATCTGCAGAAATTACCTTCACTCTGACTGGACCAGCATTACTGGAACAACATGACTAAGATAACTCCGGCTAACTCCTTTGGGGAGCTCTAGATGGTTTTATTTAACCCTGTAAAATTCAATACTTGTTTTGTTTGCTTTTCACTGTGTAGGATTGCTCTTCACTGTGTTCCTCTCTTCATATCTTCAAGATTAAATACATTTAGGCGTTTCTGAAAGAGAACCTCTGCCTTCTCAAATTGAAAATCAAACAAACTTTGAAATAAGTTCCTTTGTCTCACCTGCATAACCATCCTCTTATGCAGTGCTGTCCAATTCACCAGAGGTGCACCTGGAACTCTGCAAATCCCTGGTGGGGTGATGGAAGGCTACCAATGTGTTTTTTTAAAGGGAAATTTTAAAACCTTTCTTTGAATTATATTATGAAGAGGAGGAGGAGGCAGGAAAATTCCCTATCACACTCTACAAAATTATTTCAATCTCATTTTCTGCTTAGCAGGGACACATTGTGTTTGGTTGTGATGTTGGCCACCAGATGGCTTTCCTGGCCTCTGTCAACTGCTACCAGTTCACATCCACCTTAAAAGGAACTTCTGCAAGTTTGCAGGCACCAAACAAATCTGTACTGTGACCCTGAAACAGATGCAAAATAACTAGCCTAAAATGTCTAACCGTAGTTAGGGTGAAGCCTAAATCTAGTTCAGATCAGGGGGTGTGCCTGTACCTAGACAGCTATATTCTGTTTTTCCCATTTTTACTGTGGGTTCTTTTGCTTGAATGTTGTTCTTAAGTACAGAACACCTTTGCATGAAGAAACTTAGCTGGTAGAGGCATTTACCCTGTGCCAGACAGTTCAACATAAAAGAATAGTGTTCTGAGAGAACCTTTACTTTGACCTGTGCAGGTACGTGCCAGTACTATTGTGCAAGATCTTGATGACTGGCCAGACTATAAATCTAGTAGAAGAGCACTTGCAGAGCGTCCCATGCCAGCAGGTGCAGTGGCCATTTTAACATTATAAAATTTTAAGGCAGATTTTATCCATATGTTGTCTGTATCCTCAACAAACTCCACAATTCCTACTCCTGCTAAAGCCAGTGGAGGCTGAAATGCACTAGAATGTGAGTTCTGTGCTAACGCTGCTGGATTTATGATAGAAAATTACAAATAAAAGCAAACAGTTCAAGCACACTACTGCTTAATGTGTTTTGAATGTTTTTAATGTTGATGACAATAGAAGAAGACAAAAGCAAGTGGTACTAGATCACCCAAATCCTTGAGGCGTGCTGCACCAAATGCAGAGCACAGCTGCATGCGAAACTGCTTTTCTGCTGAGAGAAATCAGTTACACAGAGTTTGTCACAAGAAGTTTTTTGAAATCTTTACCATCCAGGACAACTTAACTCTATAGGAAAAACACCAAATGATTTACAGAGTGTATTCCTCTACGAGAAGCTTGGAGAGGAGAAAATTGCAGCTGAAGTAGAGAGATCCCCTTAAACAAACAGTGACATTTTATTAGGTGTTTCCTCAGGAAATCATTGCTTTAATGGTCTTATGCCTTCAGGAGTTAAAATCTTTCAGCTACAGAGTTCTTCACAATGTTTGCTACTACAAATTCAGTTTTTCCTTGCTTAAGGAATCATTTTACAGAATCATAAAATCCCAAAGTTGTGGAAACATTGAGGAAAAGCTGAGGGAAAGCCCTGACTCCACTGAAACAAATGCCAGTTGTTCTGAGCAGTTTAAGACAGGCAGGTCTCACTTTTTGTATCTTCAGCACAGACCTTTAAACCGTCATCTGTGGTCCCACACTGAGCTGTAAAGTCTCAAACAGTCAGGTAGATACCCAGATTCTGGTCTTTTTTTTAACTTTTAAGAGATTAAAGTATAGAAATAGATAAAGTGCAGTTTTACTTACTCTCAGACGTCTGACTAACAGTGATGGCTAGAATAACCAAAACAGTGACCATGCTCACATCCATTCCTCCTAGGAGCCGCGGGAGCACCAACACGGAACAGGTGGTGAGCTGCAGGAACTAATGGCTTATCCTACCTCCTGGCTGCTGGGGATGAATGTGACTCAAAGCCCCACCCTGAGCAGCAGCTCAATGTCAGCTCTGCCCTGTGTGGCACTAAGGGCTTCAGCTGGTTTCCTCTTCTTACCTGGTGTCATGTTTTGCCAGATGGGAAAACAGGCTGTTTTTCACATAGGAAGCTAAGATGGTGCTGCCTTATGGCACTCCTCACTTGTAAGGCTCTTCAACAACAGAAATGTCAAAGGTAGAAATACTTCAAAACCAAACTTGTGTAGGATTAAGACAGAAGAAAAAAACCCCCTCTGCTATTAGGTCTAATTTCTGGTAAAGCTAAACATGCAGTGCTACAGGCCAAACCTGCTGTGTAAACAGGCACAATCTCAGGCAGGTCCTAGACTTGCTCTACCTTTGCATTTGACCTATGTGTTACTTCCAGCCTGCAAAGACCCTCACAACGGCTGTGTTGTGTGGCACATCTTGCTCCCTCACTGTCTTGTTGCCTTTCATGAACAGCAGTAGATATGCAGTTCATGAAAGGCACTCCGCACTGTTTTTGGCAAAAGGCAGCTGGACAAAAAGAGCAGCTGGTTTAACCTTCTTCCTTTTTTATTTCTGATTCTTGCTTCTGAAGACCATTTCAGTAACTTCCCGTGATATCAGGGCAACACTCAAGCTGAACATGTAGATTTCACTGGGGGGAAAAGTATAAAAGGTGCATATTTAAAGGCTGGTACTTTCTCTAATACCTCTGTGAGCACATTGTAAAAGTCTTTTTCTGACTCATGGAGACAACAGGGAAAATAATCTCTGGGGAAAATACCTGGTCAGACTTCTCGCTATGCTTGACATATGTCACCCGTTCAAACCTTCTAAAACGCAAAAGATTTCTGTGTGGTCTCCGTCTGATTTGAACACTATGGCTGTAGGGGTATTAAGCAGTTGTCATGTTTTGCTATGCTGTGCCATTGCCACTGTAGTGGACACTGCCTGTGTTGACCTTTTCAAGGGCTAAATAAGAAAAATCAATCTGGGAAGTCCCTAGACTGTTCGACCAAGTTCATCTTTGCTCTGGCTCATTACAGCACACTCACCATTCCTAAATTTCTAGAACAGAAGACAGAAACCTCAGGGACCTTAATCTGCACTTACACAGTTCCAACACCAGTTTTGCAATACCATTTAATAATAAATTAATTTAGTGCAATCAAACTTTCTTGCTATCACAGTTTTATTTCATAGCTCTTGCTTCCTGCTTGACACTGGTAACTACCAGGATAAGATAACGGGGCAAATGCCTGTTTCAAATGAAAGTCTACTGTTAAGAGGAGAAAGAGTAGGCAATAATGATGTCTGATGTTTAAAGTCTCATTTCTGGGAAGTCATTTATCTTGAAATCAACAAGCTGATTCATTGCCACCATTTAATTACAGTGAAAAATCTTTGTTGTATGAACTAAACCACCACCATCAAAGCTGAGACAGCTCTCAACACCTTTGTTAATGTGAACTTAGATAAGGGCGAGACTATTAGCTGCATATAAACAAGCTGGATTGAAAGCAATACAGTGAGAAAGAGTAAAGTATTATATTTTTCGCTTTATGTGTTGGACTAGATGACCCTTGAGGTGCCTTCCAACCTGCTAGTCCATGAACATGATAAAGAAACAGCTCCAGTCAGTATTAGATTTTGTATTCCAGTGTCCACTTGACATTGCCAAATTGTGACCTCTCACATAATGAACAACTTTGTTCTGAAAAACACTTCACATGCAATCTCCAGATACAATTTTAAAGGTCTGATGCAGGTTACAGATCTCTCACCACAGTGAAGAGTATGGAGTGTGGGGAGCTGTAGCAGTGATGGGGGTGGGGGAAGAACCAAAGCATCCTGCCTATTTAAGACCGGTTCCTGCAGTGGAAAATCTGAAGTGTCCCTAAGTGGTTGCTCAGACACACACATGCTGTGTTCTCAATAATGCAGCTTGCTTTGCTATTGGCATCAAACTACAGCACACTGGATTAACCTTGATTCTTCTGTGTCATTACTCAGTTTGAGCTCAATTTTTACATCTGATGTTCCTCAGTGCTAATTATGTCATTTTTGGACACCCATGGTGTTTAAAATAAATTAAATATCTATTTACTTCAATGAGAAACTGCACCAGGGAAACTGTGATTATGTCTGACCTGGAACATGCTCTGCACTTTATGGAGGCTATATAACGTGTAAACAATTCAAAATGCCGAACCTATTAGAACAGGACAAAATGTAAACTGAGGCAACAACTCTGTTTGATATGATTGAAAAATAAAAAATAAAGCTGTGGAACAATAGCAAATATTGTGCTGTGGCTCCACACAAGTGCGCAGGCAGATATCCAGTTTACAAAGGAAGGACAAGTTGGTCAGAAACTGTTTTCCAAGAATTGCACTGACATAGTTGACAGTGGCATTAGTTGTAAGTAAAGGTAAAGGAAAGTGAAGAGTTTTATTGACACAGTAGCTTGGATTGCATTAATGCCCAAATGAAAGTGCAAACGTGCATGCAGAGAGTGTTACCAGTGAGAGTCATTCTCCTGTCCTGAGAAACAAAGCAGATCATTGTTTCAATCCTTATTGAAGTTCTGTCTTTTATTTGTGAATGTGGGATGCTAGAAAATCTAAAATTGACAGCTCTTGTAACCTCATACCTCAAGTTTTGAGCAGAAGTTAATTCATTGTAATTTCTTCTTTGTTAATATGCATTGTAATATTGCACCTTCAGCAGCCTCTCCAGTTACTCAGGCAGAGGCAAAAGTAAACTGAACACACACACACACACACACACACACACACACACATACACACTATTTAAGAGCCAGGCATTTAACACAGAGGTACGTTTACTGGATTTCAGCTCTTGTAGCTATCACCACCAACAAAAAGAGCACAGCAGTCCCTTACCACCAGGACACAGCAAAATGGATTGGTTCTCACAGGGCTTTGTGGAAGCCAAACCACAAAAGGAGGAGAAGGTGCTGTGGCAAAGGTGCTAACAGAGAGGAGAAGCTAGCTGTCATTTGAAAGAAAAGTGAAAATCTCTCTGAAACAAGAAGTCAGGTGAAAATTGAGGCTGATAATGCTCTGTGACTCCATTTGTATGTGAAGGCAGGAAATAGACTAGAGGGAAGATAGGCATGAAAATGCTGCCAGCTATATTATGGGAGGCAGACACCTCTAAATCCATTACCGAAGAAGCAAGAAGCAAGAAGTTCTACCCTTAGGTAGAAAGCAGTGTTAGCAACATGTTGTAAAAGCTGAATTGCTCTGGGTAGTCACTCCTGAGCAAAGCCCCAGCCTGAACTCAAGAACTTTCTTCAGTCAGGGAGTACGTTGCTGGTGGAGAACAGGAATGCTTGGCTTCCAATGGCATTTTCCCAGCATTTGAGATAGCCAAATTATAAACTTTTCTGTGTCTCCAGTTGTCACGTCCCAATCTTAAGAAAAGGGAATGACTCAGGTTTATGGATTCACTCGGGGTTGAATTAAGGAGACTTACTCCATACGTCCGCATGAAAGTCTAAGTTTACTGACATTATCAGATTCTGAACTCCAACAGCACAGAGAATCACTAAAATTACCCACTATTGGACACAGAGGTATAGAAACCACTAAAGTTACTAGAATAGAGGAGAGCAAAAGGGGAAACGGAGATAAGAGAGTTAGGAGGTCAGATAACCACTCTGGACAGCAGGCTTTGGCTCTCCCCTTCCCCTGCTTCCCTCCTCGGCTCCACAGATCTCTGGCTATCTTCTCTGTATGCGAGTGAGGTGGTGGTTATAGGACATCTTCACTTCCTCAGAATCACAGATTTTCAGCGTGTCAGTCTCTCATCCTGGCTGCAGGCCAGGGAGGGCTGATGGTGAAGCCCCTGCACCGTTTGAATCTCTCCCTTTTTATACTCTCTGCCAGCAGTTCTCTCTTCACCCCAAGGACAAGGGGAATCTTGTAGACAAAACATTGTTTAATTAGTCCTTGAGGGAGGAAAACTCACATACTCAGGCTCTACAGATTCTGTGCCCATACAGAGCACTGCTGCATGCAGCGTTCACAGGTTTGGCCTACGATTGTTTGAACCATTTTGCTTGTTGTTATTCAAAGTCTGACACCAATATGACATTTAAAAGTTGACAGACTATTATCGTGGAATCACAGAATCATAAAATTATTTAGGTTGGAAGGGACCTCAGAGATCATCTAGTTCTAACTCCTCTGCCATGGGCTGGGACACCTCTCACTAGACCAGGTTGCCCAGAGCCACATGCAACCTGGCCTTGAACACTTCCAGGGAGAGGTCATCCACAACCTCCCAGCCTGTTCCAGTTCCTCGTCATCCTCACAGTGAGGAATTTATTCCTAAAATCTAAGCTAAATCTGTTTTCTTTGAATTTAAAACAATTCCCCCTTGTCTTATCACTACACTCACTAGCAAAATGTCTCCAGCATTTCTGTAGGCTCCCTTCAGGTACTGAAATCACAGAATCACAGAGAATGGTAGGGGTTGGAAGGGATCTCTGAAGATCCTCTAGTTCAACCCCCCTGCCAGAGCAGGACCGAAATTAGGGCAGATCACTCAGAAATGGATCCAGACAGGCCTTGAAAGTGCCCAGAGAAGGAGTCTTCACCACCTTTCTGGTGAGCTTGTTCCAGTGCTCTGTAACTCTTACAGTAAAGAAATTTTTCCTCATGTTGAGGTGGAATGTCTTATGCATGAGCTTAAATCCATTGCCCCTCATCCTATCACAGGGCACAAGTATCCCTGACTTCTTGATGCCCAGCCCTCATGTATTTATAGCCATTAATTAGATCCCCTCTCATTCCTCTCCTCTCCAGACTAAAATTCTGTGATTCTGTAAAAAGCCCAAGATCTCTTAGCTCTTCCTTGTAAGGCAGGAGTTCCATTCCCTTAATCATCTTTGTAGCCTTTCATTGGATTTTCTTAAGTAGATCTCTGTCTCTCGAACTGGGGAGCTCCAAACTGCAGTTGAGGTCTCTCTAGAGTAAAGCAGGAGGACAACCTTTTTTTAATGCATCCCAGGATACTACTGGCCTTCTTGGTCATAAGGGCACATTATTGATCCATGGATAACTTGTCAACTAGGACTCCAAGGTGCTTCTCCACAGAGTTGCTCTCTAGCACATCATGTCCTTAACCTCTACTGGTGCATTCTGATGTTTCTTCCAAGGTGCAAGACTCTGTACCTGCTCTTGTTGAACCTCAGCAGGTTCCTCTTTGCCCAGCTCTCCTATCTGTCTAAATTTTGCTGAATGGCCACACAGACTTCAGGTAAATCAGCCAACCCTCCCAGCTTTGTGCCATCGGCAAACTTGCTGAGAAGACACTCTGTCCCGTCATCAAGGTCATTGATAAAGAGGTTGAACAGGACTGGACTCAGCACTGATCCCTGAGGGGCTCCACTATTTACAGGTCTCCAGCTGGATAGTTTCCTTGAAGCCTTCCCTTTTCCAGGCTAAGCAGCCCAGAATCACTTAGCCTGTCTTTGTGGGAGAGGTGCTCCAGCCCTCTGATCATCTTTGCAGCTCTCATCTGGACTCACTCCAACAACTTTAGAAAAGGGACTAAGTTAATCGAAGGGGTGAGCAAAAGGAGAACGTAGAGATCTTTCCCTTCTCAATCTCTATTTTTAGAATGGCAATTATAACTTAGAGGAGGAGCACAAGAGGTGTGCTAAGAGGACCTGCAGGTGGTGAAGAGAAAGAGTATGAGATGCTTTCCATGGTTGGCTGTCTCAGTAGAAAACCTGATTCTGAGATACACGAGCAGGAAGTAAGTACATTGGGACTTGTGTTTCTTAATACAACAAAGACTTATTATTATGCATGCTTCCTTATTATTTAAGAATTATAAATATCATCTTGGCTACACAGCTTAGTAATTCCCACAAATAAAGAAAAAAAGATGATGTTTACATCAGTTGTCCACTGAGCCTCTCACCAGCTCTGCCTCCTGAAAAGAGTTCTCTTGACAACATTGAGGGCAAATGACCAGGTACCCCTAAGTTGGATGATTTTATTTTGTCTTAGGTCTTAATTAACTTTTTCAATGAGGAAGCAAGTCTGAAATTTTTATTTCAAAAGGCAAAAAGCAACAACATGGGGCATGCATGGAAGTTTTATGCATAGACATAATTAATTAATGTTATTGATCTACTGAGCCAATATCTGACTACAATGATCAGTGGTCTGTTGCAGCATGATCATTTATCTCAGAATCACAGAATTGTAGGGGTTGAAAGAGAGCTCTGAAGATCATCCAGTCTAAGATCCCTGACAGAGCATGTTCACCTAAAGAAGACTGCATAGGAACACATCCAGGTGAGTTTTAAATACCTCCAGAGAAGAAGACTCTGCAACCTCTCAGGGCAGCCTGTTCCAGTGCTCTGTTATCTTCATGGACTCCCCTGAGTCCTAAAAAGCTTGAAGCTGGCTATCAGGACAACATGTATTCTAAGCCGGTATGCTGATGTCCCTATCTTTTAAAAACCAAATGGCACATATAAGGGGGATAACAAAAAGTTGATAAATTTTCAGTGAAAAACTGGTTAAATCAAACTTGGTGCTCATTTCTACCAACATAAATAAATACACAAATGTTCTGGACTTACACTTAAAGTGAAAACATGTTTGCAGTCACAAGATACTTACGCAGGGCCGAGTGCAAACATAACCACTGCACGAGGTTATACTAACACAAGAGTGTGTGGAGTACACACAGCATGTTACATCAGTGCATGGGGATCAACATCCTTGCACCAGTTTTACAGGTCAAAGATGTGACTCTTCTTCTTTCCTGACCCAAATTCATTGACTATTGCAGTGACTTGTGAAGTCATTATTGACCCTGAACTATGATCTCTTGGACCACTTGTTTATACCAGAAAATTGTATGTTGTCTTAGAAACCATCATACCAACACATTACACTTTCATTATTTAGCTAGCACTGAGATTTTTATACAACTTCACATGATCTCACTTCTGCTAGGTAACAGGCAGTCACAGAATCAGAGTAGTCCAGTTGGAAGAGACCTTTAAGATCATTGAGTCCAACCATTAACCTAGCACTGCCAATCAGGACTAAATTGTGTCCCTCGGCACTGCATCTATAGTCCTGTAGTACCTCCACTGTTAGTGACTCCATCACCTCCCTGGGCAGCTCATTATAATGTCTGAGTAGCCTTTTGGTGCAGAAATTCTTCCTAACATTCAATCTAACACTCCCAGGTGCAACCTGAGACCTCTCATCTTGTTGCTTGCTACTTGTGAGAATAGACCAAGTCCTACCTCATTACAATCTCTTTTCTGGAGCTTCCTTTCTTCAGGCTGAACCCCAGTTCACTCAGTGTCTACTATACAACCTGTCCTCTTGGCACTTCACTAAGTTTGTTGCCCATTTTTACATGCTTCACACCTCAATATCCTTCTTGTACTATGGTGCCCAAAACTGAACACAGTATTACAGGTGAGGCCTCACTACTGCCAAGCACAGGGGAACGATCACTTTTGTAGTCCTGCTGGCCACACCATTTCTGATGCAGGCCAGGAGGCTGTTGGCCTTCTTGGCCACCTGGGCAAACTGCTGCCTTGTGTTCAGCTATCACTCAGTCAGCATTCCCAGGTCCTTTTCTGATGTGGTCTTCCGACCACTTATCTCCAAGTCTGTAGTTTTGCCGTAGGGTGAAACTCCTACAACTGGCCTCAGTCCAGTGCTCCAGCCTGTCCAGATCTGTCTGCAGAAGTTGTCTATCTTCAAGCAGACTGACATATCCACCCAAGATGCTGTTGCCTGCAAACTTGCTAAGTATGCACTTAATTACCTCATCCAGATGGTTCATAAATATATTAAAGAGAACAGGCTCCAGTATGGAGTCCTGGGGAACACCACTTGTGCCCACCTGCCTGATTTAACTGTATTGATCACTGCTTTTTGGGCTCAGCCATACAGCCAGTGAAAAGTAGTCCTCTCATAGCTTGGAGGCTATAGGATACTGTTCAGTGCCATGTACTGTATTCAGTTTTTCATAGGGTTGCATTCACACTTTATGACCAGCATAGATATGGACGCTGTGGAAGCATTTAAAGACTTCTGTTATGATTCTTGTAGCCTACATTAAGAAATAAAGGGGTAGTTCTAAAGGAGGATCTTTCCTTTCTGAGCAGGCTTCCTTGTCCACAGTCCATGAAATAAGAGTGCTGTGTTTTTAACCTGGGTCCCTACATAAATTTCCTATCAATGTCTGTCCTGTTTCAAGAGCTGCCAGGTAGTTCCATGTAAGGAGCACTCATGTGAAACAAGCCTGCAGCTGGGTTTATTTTTAGTGCCTGATTTGTAGAAAATCCAGTATGCCTGCTTTTGAAAAAGGTCACTTTAACCAACAAAGGGAGACATACATGGTACATTTCTGAGCAGTGGAATGATGCATGAGCTGGTTATAGACCCTCCCTACCCTCCTCCACGATGTCAATGTCTGTTGAAAATCTACTTAAGAATTTTTTTAGAATATAATTTAAAAAAAAATCTGTGGTGCTGTTCTTGGCAGCTGTTTTTGGAATACTAGATGCATGAGTTTCACAAGTCCAAGGGGTATGGCAAATGCCAACATTTTGACAAACAACAAGAATTGGCATTTATTATTTCTAATTTGCACTTAGTCTGTTATTTGAAGCTAAACAAGATCGGAATCACTTCCTGTATTTTCATATTTTTATAGTTAAATGTTATCTACATGATCTGAAACATTATTTCTATTGTAAGACTTACTTGACAGGGACAGTCTTACTGCAACACAACAGTCAACCTTCCTGTTACTGACAACAGTGCTGTCAGTAATATAGAAAAACAGAATAGAACAACAGAGTCACAGGGTTGAAAGAGCCCTTCAAAGGTCCTCTAGTTCTACTGCCCTGCAACAAGCAGGGACATTTCTAACTAGACAAGACTGGTCAGAGCCTCATCAAGCCTGACCTTGAATGTCTCCAGGGATGGGATCTCCACCACCACTGAAGAATTTTTTCCAACCTAAATCTACCCTTTTCCAGCTTCCCTCATTCTATCATTCCACGCCCTATTGAAGAGTTCTTCTGCAGCCTTCTTAAAAGGCTCTTTTCAGCTATTGGAATGTCACTGTAATATGCTTACTTCTGTAGGTGACACTCATTAATACCTGGAAGAGCTTTAGTTGCTGGATTTGGCCTGCTTTTCTTTTGAATTCCACTTAATGTGGTCACCAAGTATTCCTCATTTGCAATAAAGGTGACACTATGGAAGTGGCATACTCAGCCAAGCTCATCTCTTGGTAAAGAGGTCAATGCTGCACAGATACAACAGAGTAAAATTCGATCCAGGAAGTCATGTAGGAACAAATTTGGACTCAAATCCCTCTTAGGTCATGGCAATCATTTGAAGATTGGCAAGAAAACACTGTCTTTTGTTTCATATCATATACATTCAGGTACACTGATGGCATGTTAGCAGTTAAAAATGGGCTACTCTGAATTGTCCATTCCTTCAGGGATTCAGCCCTTGGGTTGCAACAAAAAAAAAAAAACCAACCCAGCAGTAAGAGACTTTGCGTAAGTGCTGTCCTTCCCTGGTATGATTCTGTGCCTTCCAGTGCACATTACGCTCACTCTTTCCTCATTCTTTCACTGCCTTTTTTCAAATTATCCAATGATTTCTAGTCCATCAAACACTTGGATGAAAGAAGAGTCCTGCACATTTGTGTATCTATTGATTAATGTGGGGCAGGGAGGTGATTTACTTTGACAAGTGCATTTGGTATCTTTGTTCCTTTTTGCTATTCCAAAGCCTCTTTCCTGGCACTGAAAAGTTGTTTGCAATAACTTGCCCTGGTTTTGTTGTTTTAAACCACAAACTATTTCATCTCTTTAGGCTGGCTAGCAGGAAGTGACTGGTATGTATCACTTAACCATGAAACTCTGAGCTCCTCTCTAGAACAGACATATTCTCAAACAAACACAGTTTCACCCTAACATTCTCTATTCAGCTTTGAAGTATCTTTGAACACACTTATTGAACACTTATTTTCACTCAGCTTGTCCACTTGGGGCTAAAAAAAATAAAGAGAAATTAGCTTTGTAAACACAACAGGAGTATTCAAACGTCTGCAATGCTAAGTATTCTGTTTTTCTTTTTTTTTTCAAGTCTGGATGTTGTACAAGCTTGGAAAATTTTAGAACAAGATGTCCTAAATTCACAGAGAAAATCAATGTTTGTTACCTCTGTAGACGCAATTATGTCAGTATGCCAAATCAGTGGGAACCTCAACTGAAAACTAAAGCTTTTCCCTCCATCAGTAAAGTAACTCCTGCCAGGGAAACTGAAGTCATGTCCTGGGATAAGAAATACCATCAGTGCCAAGGAAATAACAAGTTCTCTACCTCCAATCAATACTTGTCCATTTGAGAGATGCTTCCCATCAGTTGGTATTGCATGCCATGAGCAGTTCGGGAGCAGAGCTTTCTGTTGAACTCACCTTCACCTGTGCTCTTGAAACTTTTCATCAGAGTATGTGTACACCATGTAGCAATGCAAACTAAGTCATTAAAGACCAGTCCTGCAAGCAAGAGAGTTAGAATAACCAGATGAAGAAAACAACCAGAGCACAGCAAGTCTGTCTTCAATGCTTTGCTTTTCAGTATTACATTATTAATTATTTTATCCCAGAGCAGATGCATCCATAGCCTGCTGTGAAAGTTGTTCAGGCAGGTCCTGATGAAATGCTCAGTTCATGCCGAGTCCAAAACTTTTCCAAATCTTTTATTTAATACCTTCAGTAATGATACATGAATGTTTGTGAACAGCACCATAAACAAAAAAGTTGTACTCAATGTTTCTAAACCTTTGTATCTGTCACTATGAAGAGGGAAAATTACTCCTGGTGATTAAGAAGACACTGCCTTTTTTGCATAGCTAATCCAGGCAACAGAGAACCAAAGAAACGTGCCAACATTCACTCCTTTGAGATAGATAGCAAGAATATGCTTTCCTGTAAATCAAGTCACAGCCAAACTGGTTTTCTCATCTGAAACACAACTTCAAGAGATGCATCATTCAACAAGACTTTCAGTGGAGGAAATTTATGTTGAAATTAATTTAACACCCCCCCCCCCCAGTCTCTTTCTGAAACTCAGGATTTCCTTTTTATCAAAAGCAGACATTAGCACACAGGAACTGCTTAAGTGTGGTGCCCACAGACCATATACTCAAGCCACAGTTTTCGTTAAATAACACTGCAGCACTCCTTTGCACTGAGTGTGCAGATGGCAGCAGCAAGTACACTCCACATCTCCTTGGTAGTATTGAAGAGCAGTATCAGGGGTTTCCAGCCACAATGAATATTTATCAGGCCACCAACTTTTATATTTATATCTCAGCACTACAATAGACAGGACCTAGAATAAGCTATGTTTTAGGATACACGTGGACAACCTATTCTAAGTCAACTTTCAAGCAAGAAAGCCATACAATCTTTTAACAAATTTAGTGTTCCTAGTCCAAGACCCCACACACTGGAGTTAGAGCAAATTATTTTTTTTTAAAAGGAATGCAAACTGAAGCAAAAGCAAAGATTTATCACTGAGAATGTTCGCCATGATAAATTGCTAACTGCAATTATTAAACCTTTTAAAGAGGCAGCACATGTACAGAAAGTAGGTCAAACTCCAAGAAAGTGCATGAAACATTGCTGCTGTCTCTGTGGCCATATGAAATGACTAGAATACCACTTGGTCATCAGTTATGTAGACATTGTAAATGCAACATGTAGCACGTTGTTTTCACTTTGAGTAAAATTTTACAAATAAATTATGTGAATACATTTTTATGACACGAAGTTGCAAGTTCGTTTGCTTTACTTGGGTATATTTGATGTACAAAGCACACAGAACATTCGCCCAAAAGATGCTGGCATATCAATAAAAAGCATCTAGAAGAAGGGAAGATTTATTTCTCCAGGGACTGTGAAACAAAACAATATGTGTACTAAAGCACTTTGCTAGCTAGGGTACTGTCCATCAAAACTCCCCCAAGCCCCAACCACATTTCCACACCAAGAGTAGGAAAATGAGTCCTTGTGTCTGTACATCACATACAGTTAACTGAACAAAAAGACGCAGATGATTTTGTGGAAAAGATACGGTTAAAGCTATGTTAGGTGAATCTTACAGTATTCATTTGGCTTAGAAAAACTTGCTATTTTTAGAGCACTCATCACAAAATTTGTTCCTAAATTGTTGGCTGAAAACATATAAAAAGAAGTTGGATTTGTTGGGCTACCAGCAATTCACACTGAAATGTAAAAGGGAAACTTTGAGCATTACAACCTTGCCAATTCATCATGCCATTGTTATGTCTGCTATCTTTGGTTTCACTTCCTGTACCAGAACTCACCACTATGAGTTTCTTCAGCAAATACGAAAAATAGGGAAGGAGTGCAGAGTAAACCAAGGAATCTACGCCACACCAGTCCAAGAAACTTTACTGAATGTTATGCAGTTTTTAAGGGGAAAACCCACTGAAACTGAACATGAGGCAAACACTGACAGCATGAAGAAGGCTTCAGGGACTTCAGTAACATTCCTTGCCTACAGGAATTATTTCTGTTGCTGATATGACAAGCAGCATACGGTGTGATTTGTGACTTCACCCCACAACAGCTTCAGTATACAAATCAAGTTGCACAGATTGTTCACCCATATTTACTAATACAAATGTTTTCAGACAATTAGTTTTGGTTAAACAAATCTGCTTTGGACAAACTGCCTAGAAATCTACGTAACATTTCCATCAAAAGAAAATGCAGTGTAATTACTTTTCTAGTTTTCAATACTGTGAGGATTTTTCTTAACATTGCATTACAGTGTTTTTGCTGAGTAGTGGCATACTGAGGTTTCCTAGCCATCAAGACAAACACCACTTCTTACACCCCAGGCAAACTGAATTATGTTAAACAAATGGGAAATGATTATATGAGCATAGAAGGAAAAATCACGAGTGACACACACACACCTATATATGTACTAATTTTTGGTAGCAGAAGTAGCAGGGAACAGCTTGACAATACAGCACTCAAACCTGTAATTCAGTGTAGATGATCTTTCAAGGTCCCTTCCAATCCATAATGTTCTGTGATTCTGTGAGATGGCCATGTATGTTTGGAGGGGCAACGAAGTTGTGTCACACATGCTTGCTACTTTCCTTAATACATTTGTAAGTGATGTTGATCTTTCGCTGTGGTTGAACTGGTATAAGAACATGATGTGGAAAACAATATTTTGAAATGCAGTTGAAAATAATAGTAACCTCCCTCCCACCCCAATTGATAGAAATACAGAGAATAAAATACATGTTTTTAAACTACTGAAGGAGAATAAAATACATGTTTTTAAACTACTGAAAATACAATACACCCATTAACTGATCCCTAAACGTAGTTAGAGCAGTATGGTATTAATCTTAAGGACTGTCCGTAGACATATGGTTACCAAAAATGCTACAATCTAAGTATCTCTAGGTGTAATCCTCCACCTAGTTCCTACATTTGCCTAGCAATGCCCAACACCTTTTCATTCCCCATCTATTACCCAAGCGGCAAATCTGGATAAAGCACAGAATTATACAAACACTATACTATGAAGCAAGAAGGCAGAAAATTTTCTGCACAGACTTAAATGTTCACTTCTTGCACAAAACATAGTCCTTATCAGCATTTCCTATAGTTTATAGGTCAGAAGTAAATGAAAGAACAATGACGCTTATCTACTAAATCATCAAGCCTTTGGATAAAAGACAGTTCCTGTTCTGAGGGCTCTAAATCAAGATTTCTGATGTTGTTTCTCAGAAACTCCTACATACTACAAAAGGCAGAAATCAAAAGTATGAGGATGTTTGCTTTTCCAATCTTCTTTCCAGCAAACCCCCCTTATATTTAATAGAAAACAGGTGCACTGCACTGCCATACAAGGTACCTAAGCACACATTTCTGACATGAAGTATAAGGAGGTCAGAGACTATTCTCTGAGAAGCCACATTTTAGAAGGATGAAACATTTTCCATAATTAGCTTAGAGAGCGTTTAGAATTCTGCAGCCACAAAATGGCTCTGGTACCCATTAAGCCAGCCAGCCCAGTTAGTGCTTTCTTTGTACTTTATACTAAAATACATTTACTAATGTGAATGTAGTATGAACACCTTCTCTTTGCACACTTTCATAACATCAGTTCAGCACATGCTGCCCTATATATGCTCTTCCGTAACAAACAATTCGTTTTGACTGCTATTCATTCAAAAGCTGGAATTAAGGCCTCATCTCCTTAACAAGCAATGGAGTTAAATGCATAAAAACTTAATAAAAACATTATTGATAGACAATTCTTAGCTTGTACACTCTAAACTGGACATGAGCTTAATGTTTACTTCGGGACTTACACGGAGAAATTTCTGAAAGAGAAAATTTTTTAATAGTTCGCAGTGCAAATTACCAGGCATTGGAACAGGCTGCCCAGGGACGGGGGTGAATCACCACCTGTGTTTTAAAATTGTGCACATATGGTGTTCATGAATGTGGTTTAGTGGTGGGCTTGGCAGAGTTAGATTAATAGTTGGAGGCAACAATCTTAAAGGTACTTTCCAGCCTAAACAATTCTATGATTCCTTGATTACTTAGAATAATGTTATGAACCTGCAACATAATAGTATTTATGGAACTTGTGAGGAAATGTCTATTTTCATATATTAATCATTGAATAATCACAGCTGGTGAGGTCCTCTAGGATCATCAAGTAGATCCCAACATCTCCCTAACTCTTAGACCATGGCCTCAAGTGCTCTATCTACTCGCTTTTTAAACACCTCCAGGAACAGTGACTCCACCACCTCCCTGCACAGCCTGTTCTAGTGTCTGGAACGTAATAAGAATGCATTTTATTTTACAATAATATGGATGACATCATACACAATGAAACATGTTTTTACCAGTATGGTAATAAGATCTTCAAGCAAAGTTGTATACTGAGCCATTTCCACCTTCTTCTATCTTCCCGGATCTTCTCTAAAGCTTGTGTTTTATTGTAAACTTACGTATTGTGTAACACATAAGTTGGCCTTTCTACAATCCTTAAATATTTACTAAAATTCCTTAGTTCCAAATGAAGTAAAACCTTAGTGAACTAAGGAAGAGGGTCAATAAAATAACCACATGAAGTTCCAGAGGGCAGACTTTGGCCTGTTAAAAATATTGGTTTAGAGAGTTGAGAAAGATACCTGGACAAACTGGAGCCGTAGGCTATGGCCTGTCATAGGAGGTTCAGTGTGGCCAAGCACTGGGTCTCAACAATACTACGGCAAAGTTACAGACCTGGGGATGAGTGACTGGAAAACTGCATGTCAGAAAAGGACCTGACTGACTGATGGCTGAATATAGGCCAGCAGTGTGCTCAGGTGGCCAAGAAGGCCAACTGCATCCTCGTCTGCATCAGAAATAATGTGGTCAGGAAGACTAGAGAAGTGATCATCTCTCCTGCACTTGGCAGTGGTGAGGCCTCACCTGTAATACTGTGTTCAGTTTTGGGCAACTCTGGAAGGACCTTGAGGTGCTGGACCATGCCAAAGGACAAGAGTAACACTACTGAAAGGCCTGGAGGGCAGGTCTAATGAGGAATGGCTGAGGGAACTGGGGTTGTTTAGTCTGGAGAAGAGGAGGCTGGGAGGAGACCTTACTGCTCTTTACAACTAACTAAAATGAAGTTGTAGAGACGTGGGTGCCCATCTTTTCTCCCAAGTCACTAGCAATGGAACAAGAGTAAATGGCCTGAAGGTGTGCCAGGGAAGGTATAAATTAGACATAAGGAAAATTTTTTTCACTGAAAGAGTGGTCAGGTACTGGACCAGGCTACGCAGGGAGGTGGTGGTCACCATCCCTGAAGGCATTCAATAAACATGTAGATGTGGCAGTAGGAAGTAGCGTTTAGTGGGCATGGTGGCACTGAGTTGACAGCTGAACTGGATGATCTTCAAAGTCTCTTCCAACCTTACTGATTCTATGATTCCCTGAAATAGTACTCATAATTAAATGTATTTCTAAAATAAATTGGGTCAACAGACATAACAAATTTGTCTTGTCCTTTCTAAGCACAAATTAGGGCTAATAATTACCTGCAAATCAATAGCAAGCAACTACAGAGGAACAGAATTTGGTAGATGCTAGACGACAGTAGTCATCTAAGATGCGTAGCTACACAGCCACACTTTGTGAAATACAAACAAAATTTCTTTTATAACAGTTAACACAAGGTTCCAGCAGAAAAACACATAAATAAAAGGCAAACCAATGTATTTCTGTAGTGCCATACACTACCAAATTCTCACTAATCCTTAGCATTTATACAGCACCTCTGAAGTGCTATAGAAACGCTGTCTAGACAAAATACAGTACCTAAAGGCAGAATATGCATCCAAAGTGAATGGAGATCAGATGAACAGCATCATGGCAGTAAAATGTTGGAAAAGGGACTTTTCCACAATGTGCAGAGCAGGGAGGGAGCCTCCGAAGTGCCCCAGGGACGATGGGGTGTCCTTTATTCTCTTTTGCCACAATATGTGCTCTTTTCCCAGGGTCTCTTGTCTGAAGCCAAAGACTGCTTCGTAATTCTCTCTCATAGTTCTCAGAATGTGTATAATGGCATTGTGACACAGTTTCTTTTTTTTTTTATTAGAGTGTTTTCCTTTCTTTTCCTTGTTTGTGGGTTCAATACATTCTTTCTTTTCAACAAGATTGTTTTATTGCCTGTTGAATTCTCAAGAGCCAGGTGGGGTCTTTAGATCCTTCACACCAAGCTGAAAGACCCAATCAAGGCCAGTGGTCACCTTGTCAATCCACTACAATTATTAACACAAGAGATAAAGTATAAATCAGCTAGTGATGCACGAACTACAATGCACGACCACATATGTTACAAGGGGATTGTACATATATAAAATTAATATTCATTAAATAGGTTTCTGTGCCAATAACGATTTAACACAGAAGCTGCAACTGGCTCCAAAGGCTGAAAACATCTAACTCCGAAGTCACAGGAAACATAAGGAAATTCATTCAGTGATACACAGCTTATTTCAAGCACTAATCCAAATAAATTTTAAGAAACAGTCATTGTTATACATCAATGTGGATTCCATGTTTTATAGACATTAGTTCCCTAGTGCCTGTTAAATACATAACAACTGAACATAGATGAGGTAAAGATGCTGTAATGGCCACATACAGCCAGTATGGCAAAGGAGGAGTTTTTCCAAATGGGCAGATCCAGAGGCCATGACGAATCCCATCACGAACGTGATGAGAAGTCCAAGATATGAACAACATCCAGGGGAGAAAGCACCATGAATCCTTAAGCCTGAAAACGTGCATAATAAACTTTAATGTCAGAGCCACAACAGGAATCACAGTAGAACAATGAAGAACTGGTCTCCGTGGAAGAGTCAGCGCAGCCTGCAGGAAAGAAAAAAGAAATGCAATGGCTACCATCATGAGAAATGTTTCATGGATGTCTACAGGTGCATTAGCATGTGGCTACATGGAAGTCCAAAGATGCTCTTCCTTTCCAGTGCAGTTGATCAAAACCAGTATAACTATTCAGATGTACGACAGCTTTGCACTGCCCCGTCTCTGTGTTGCACAACACAAAATCACACAACCTACTAAACTTACCAATGGCAAACGAGAGAGGGAGGGTTGAGGTATGATATTTCTCATATAATCATGTGGTACACAGAAAGTATAGTCTGCTGCAGATTTTATGTATTTATGATAATTAAAAGGACAATAACCATATGATATGCATTAATATTTAATATGCCTTACTTGAAATATTTAATATGCCTTACTTGAAATATTTAATGTGCTTTGATGGCATTTATTTTCAAAAACACACCCTGGATTATACTACATCATTACAGATTATAGATCATGTAGATTATAACTACAGTTAACACTCTTTAAGCTGTTCCATGTGGTCAATATCTGGGAGAAACCCATTTTCTATACTACAAAAATACGCACTAAGTTACTGGTATTTTGATTGCCTTGATGAAGTATTCGTTACGGACAGGCAAAATACAAGTTCAGAAGTAAACATCTGAATCTTTTGTGACTGTTTTTATATCAAAAAATTGTTTTATGTTAGCGGTGTTGAAAGCCTGGTACTTGGTTTCGATGGAGGAAAACGTGTAGCTAGTGAGATTAAAGTCGGCTATTTTAAGAGTGGCAGTTATGAGTTTGATAACGCATAAGGAGAAAATACTCTGGAGAAAATACTAGAAATAGCTAGAACTATACCCACAAACATAAAGATGGTAAAAGAAATAACATTTTAGATTTCTAAGCAACAGGTAAATAGATTCTTGTTTCTGTTAAGTACAGCAGATATGAGAGCACGTGACTAACAGATCTGCACAGGTGCTGATGTAAGTGGCTTACTTCAGATACTGGTGATCGTTTGGAAACAGGCAATAGAGACATACCCTTTGCATGCCATGCTGCATCTGACTGTTTTAGTGAATGCATTCCTCACTGCACCTACTGCAGAAAGCAAAGAAAGCACGGCTACAAGACACCAGCCATTAACCTGTTCAGTTCTGTTAGTCTTTGCAGGGTTCAACAGCTACAGGACCTAACAGTGAACTGTGGAATTGCTTCACTGAGTTTTCATGGATTATGTAGCAAACTGCTTGGAATCCTGTCTTGTCTGTCAGGGAACACTGATGTAGCCCTAGCCAAGAAATAGAGAGATGAAAACTTAGGACTTACTGTAACAGCTTTATAAAACAAAGCCAGCATTGCAGAAAGCTTCACTCTCATAGCTTCCCACAACATGTGTTGTCTGTGAGTCTCAATCACATAATTGATATTAAAGGCATGTGATTGAGGATTAAAAAGCTTACAGACCAACTCAACAGCTTTTAACTGTAATGGTATGGACCCAGTTCCTTAAAGCTGGTGCAAAGGGTTATTTTCTACAACTTCATGTCTGTTTCATACAAGCACACTGTTCACAGATTAAAATATAAAAATCTTGTGATGGTGACACTTGTTTATCAGCTACTCTAGAAAGACAGAATTTGTTACTGTCACCAAGAGCCTAAGAAATCCACACTACCTTAACGTTGAAAGACCACCCTGGATGGTGATACCTTTTGGCAGTATCTAGCAGAATCAGATACACTACAGTGCAGTATTCCTGCACTGGAAAAATCTAAATCTTTCCCTCTGCCCATTGGAGATCAGGTGTCAACAGCAACGCAGGAAGGAGACTCTGAATGATAACTACATGTACAATTTATGAGGACTAGTGCCCATCTTTCCATGATTTTGAGGAGGTGATAATTTTTTTCATGTAAATTTGAGGTGGTGCTGTTGTTCATATAACAAACCTGAGTACTCCGTTTAGCAAGATAAAACCCTGTTTTGTAACTGCAGTACAGTCATGATGCTTCTGAAATGCTGTTGCCCAAGTTGCCCAAGTTCTGAGAGAATCTGTTTTCTCTTTTACATTCTGTAACTAGAGAACTGCCCAAGAGACAGACAGGCAATAGAAGCTGTTATGTTCTCCTAAAGGACAAATTTGTTCACCTGTGGAATTGACCAGATTTTTTTTTTTTTAAAAAAAGTAGTACTAGACATCTTCTGTCTTAAATTTCCAGAAAAAAGATTATAATTGGGTAGACATCTACCATGAGAGAGATCAGACTGCACTTGCAAACAGGAATTATTCACAGCACGAATTACCTTTCCATTTGCGTACATGTTCAATCACATCTAAGATCTTCCTGAAGTTCCTGCTTCTTCAGCCCCTCTCAAACATTTTAATGAGCAGCTGGAGACAGGAGAAAATAACTGTGTGCAGGAGAACCCAAGTAAACTCTTTATTATTAGAAGTGACACCAAGGAATTTATTTAACAACGTGGGTTCCCTCACTCTCATTCTGTGATGCTTCATAAGCCTGAAATGCTTAGTTTTGAGGCTGCTCTATAAATTCCAAGTTAATTGTGTGTTTGCAAAGTTTATTCTCCAGTTAAATGTTCCCGTGAGCCCCAGGGTGGTCAGCAGTGGCACATTAATCAGCTGTCAGGTATGTTTGCTGCTGCAGTCCTGTTTGTCACTAGACTTTGCATTCTTTGTACGCTGAGAAGCTGGTGAGACCTAAGCTGCAAGTCAGCAATTTCTGTGCAACTGTTCTGCAACTTGAGTGTTTGGGCTACAATGCTGAGGGAGCATCCCACGGTGCTGCTGGCATTCCTGCCGAGTATGATGGCAGGCTTTAGAACTAACCACAGAATCACAGAATCATCATGGCTGGAAAGGAGCTACAGAATCATCAAGTCCAGCCCTCACTCCATCATCACCCTAACCCCTAGACCATGGTCTCAAGTGCTATAGCTACTCATTTTTCAAACACCTGCAGGGATATGGACTCCACTACCTCTCTGGGCAGCCTGCAGTGTCTGATCACTCTCATTAAAGAACTTCTTCCTAATATCCAATCTAACCTCCTCTGACACAACTTTAGGCCAAATCAAAGGGAGAGATTCCTCAGACACTGGTTTTTATATCCTTCTACACTTGTGTGCATCTAGCAACAAGTAAAAACTGCATGGAATACAGAGAATTACAAATTCTAAGTAGCAAAGGCATTGTAGACTCTATACTTGTTACAAAAATAAGGGCAGATCACGTACTACTTGGTACGCAAGTAGTTATCAGTGTAAAGACATAAATAATACAGGTGACTATTCTGAATACTCCAGAAAAATAATGACACATCAAAAACCCGCCCAATAATCCAAGCAGCAAGCTGTGTCATCAGGAACAGTAGATGACTGAAGTAGTGTGAAGGTGGCAATGGGAGGCAGAAGGCAATACCGCCTTGTGCTGCACAGAAAGGTTACTCCAAAAAAGTAATCCATCATCACATTTAACAGTGATGATTAAGAGCTTTATAGATAATTGTATAGAGAAATGTGAAAAATACTTCTGTTGCAAATTGGAAATAGTGGTGTGGTTGGTTAATGAGATTTCCTAAATTATTAGTTACTTCAGAATGTGTTGCACAAGCACTAAACATTGTAGTCTCTGAATAAATTAGTCTCAATCCTCCAATCTGAAGTGGGACTGGCCTTAACAAGTACATAGTAAAAAGTATCACCCAATGTAATAAACAGCAAAGGTGACAGCCTGAAATGATGAGGTAAAACTGAAAGGTGCATCATACTAAGCTGAGGAAAGAAAAAGCACATGTCAAATCTGGGTCTAGCTAGCCAGGCAACAAGAATGTTTATACGTGTTATGTTGTATTACAAACTGAAAAGACTGAGGTGGCATTGCAAAAAGACTTAAAACCTGTAATAGGGTTAAGTTTGGGGTTTTTTTCTTCTTTTACAAAGATAGAAGAGTTGTATGCATGTGACAACAAAAGGAATGTTCCTGTGGCTCAAACGAAGTCTCACCTAACACACTACACAGAGTTTAGAATAAGACCCTTTAAAGATAATTTAGGCAAAAGGCAATCGAGACGAGACAACACAAAGAGTGCGCAGTTTAGAAAAGATAATTCTAGGCCGTTCAGATTGTCTGGTTAACCAAAATGGTTCTGTAAGTTGTAAAAGTAATGCTGCTACTGTTGTAGGTATCAAGAGACCTACAGAGGCCATGGTTTACTCTTTTATTAGCCCAGTATGAAAGGGGAAAGAGTTTGTAGGCAAAATTACTATGAAAAAGACTGTATATTTTGCCTTCTCCTTCTAAGTAAGTTTGGCTACTGAAGGGCTATTCTTCTGCCTGCAACATCTTACATTTCTGATCTGAAAAACATTTTCAGGGAGAGCACAGCAATCAGCTGTATTCAGGTCTTAAAGAATAAGAAAATAGGATCTAACTGTCAACAATAACACTTTAAGCTTCATATTAGAAAAGTAATTGCTAGCTGCTTGGGAACTGAAACAACACAGTTGCAAATTAAGTAACGAAGCTGCAGTATTTTATTTTGTTTAGTATATCTGGGACAGGCCCCATAAACGTTTTCCATCACGACAAGCCTAAGCACCTTGCACTTCACCGAAGGCAGAAGAGATAGGCCACCTTCCAGTGGTGAACAGTGTCACCTAGTGGTCATAACTGAGAAAAAAAATTTGTGATACTCTCAAACGCCAGAAAAAATAGCAGTAAAATTTTACTAAATTACTTGTGTTTACTGACTTTTCAATAAGAATATAAACATAAGAATACTTATAAATTTAAAAGCTGTACTGAAATGTTATTGTAGGATCCATTTATGAACCAAATAAACATTTCTTTATATAGTTTTAAAAAATTTCAGTATTTCCATGTGCAAACGTGGAGCAAACTGGGGCCCAACTCAGAAGGAAAAATACTAGTACATGCTGAAGGCTGATCAGCTGAAAAACAGTTTTGACAAAATTCAACTTGTTGAATAACAAGTTGAGTATGAGCCAGCAATTTGACCTGGCAAAGTCAGCCAGCAGTGCCCTGGACTGCCTGAGAGGTGCTGCCGTCAGGATGATGAAGCTGATCCTTCCCTTTCTGCTCAACACTTGTAAGGTTACTGGTGGAGTGCTAAGTCCAGCACTGGGCTCCCCACAATTAAGAGAGACATTGAGCTATTGAAGATCAAATAATTCAAGAGAAGAGCCGCTGAGATCATGAAGGAACTGGAGCATTGTGAACATGAGTAAAGGATAAAAAGCTTTAACTATGCAGCCTAGATAGGAGAATGCTCAGGGCAGATGTTACCACAGCAAGGTATAAGAGAACAGAGCTAGGTTCTTTCCCAGTGGTTCCCACTGACAAGGCAACAAGCAACAGGCACAGACTGAAAACAGGAAGTTCCTTCTGATGATTAAAGAAACAAATTCTTGTGTCACGGTGATTACCCACAGCAACAGGCTGCCCAGAGATGTTGTGGCACCTACATCAATGGAGATGTTCAAAAGTTGCCTGTGCACGTTCCTTAACAACGGACTTTCAGTGATCTTGCTTCAGCAGAGGGTTTTGAGAAAATGACCTTCAGAAGATGCTTCCAACAGCAACCACTTACAGATTTTGTGAAAATGCATTATTTGCCAAGAACAAATCTAAGGCAAACTGACCAAACGTACATGTAGAAAACAAATACAAATACAGGCTGTTCAGACTCCTGGCTGCAGGGAATGTCTGA
>VXBP01001753.1:0-31768 GCA_013400115.1 Rhinopomastus cyanomelas | reverse complement strand
GGGGCAATGGTTGTAAGCTGGAACATAAGAGGTTAGGGTTAGGGTTAGGGTTAGGATTAGAGTGACAGAGCACCGGAACAGGCTGCCCAGGGGGGTTGTGGAGTCTCCGTCACTGGAGATGTTCAAGACCCAACTGGACGGGTTCCTGTGTGACTTGGTTTAGGTGATCCTGCTGTTGCAGGCGTATTGGACCAGATGGTCCCTTCCAATCCGTAATGATTCTATGATTCTATGATCCTTTGAACATTTGTTTTCTACTTCAGACAGAAAAAGAAAAAAGGAACAAAACTTTTAAAATAATCAGGAAAAGGCTGGCTGTGAATATTACAATGCACAACACTGGTGCAATGGAAGAATACAGTTTAAGACGTAATAACTTGCACTGTTACACTAATTTCTGTGGTACTGCAACCAATTTACAAATAACAGGGCCACCATCTGTTCTCTAAAGAATCATGGGAAAAAAATCCCTGCTAGCAATTAAGAGGTTGTACATGGGACATGGTTGCTGCAGATTTCACTTTTTTTTCTGTTTTGTTCTGTTTGCTTGGTCTGGAAATTATGTCATCACAAATACCAGTGGATAGCCTTACCAGTGTTGTGGGTTTTTTTCTGTTCTATCCTACTTAGCTCACAAATGCACTTTTTTAATTACTATTTGGTATTCATGACTAATGTGAATTTGTTAAGAAGAGATCTGAGAGAATTATGTGGATTTAGGTTTAGAGCTTTTCGCATCAAGACAGACAGACATTAGTTGAACATTTACTCCACTCTGGCTAATGTATTCTCTTTGTCTCTCTCCCTGGCCTCTCCATTATCCTTAGTTTTCTTTTCTCCTTTTAATAGTTACTGCTCCTTTCAGGTTATGCTATTACTGAGACTTTGCTAAAATGTGGACAGCAATGATGTCACAACTGAATTCACTGTTAACAGATTTCCACGCTCCTAAAGGTTTTAAATTTAAAAGAGACTATAGATTTGTTAATGCACTTTGCAGTTTGAGTGCATTAAAGTGTTTAGAAATGTGCTCAGATCTTCAGAACAAGTCTGTGGCCTTTGAATTGTATTTGAGAGTGATTCCTGGGAACATACCATTCTTGCATGTGATGTAATTGCTATCTAAATAAGTCAATAAAGACAGTGAAATACAAACCAAAGTCATGTAGAAGAAATAAATGATACGAGCTGCAATGTTACTTGCCATTATTTGTGGTCTCATTGGCCCAAAAAGACCTTTCCCTAAAAAGAAGTGTTTTGCAGCTTATTACTACCATAATGTTTTAGTAACAGAGCTACAATGAGTATTTTTCTTTTTACAAAGTAGCTGCAGCAGGTCTAAGCAACACCAGACACTTTCTTTTAATGTCTCCCCACCCTTGAAAGAGCATGTAATACCGTAGCCAAAGTAGCATAAGAACTAGTATGAGTAGGAACTCCTCTGTAATTTTAAGCTACATGAACACTTGGGTTTCTGCAAAACACTATTGTTCTTGCAAAAGGAACTTCCACAGACAGAGTGCTAAATCAATCCTCTGTGTCAAACTCCTGAAAGTCTATACAAAGCATGACTAGGGAGATACAATTGCTTCTGTCACACAAAAAACAGCATTATCACTTTTCATAGCGAAGAAGGTCAAGACCAGTCCCTTGGGACAGAATATAAACCAGATCAGCATCTTCAAGATGTCTACTTAGAACAATATTGAGTCACAAGAAACACAGGAAGCCAAGGGATGCTAGCATTAAGAAACAGAAGTTTGAAATACCATTAGGTCCTTTTAGCGGCTAAGAGATGTGTTTCAACTGAGCATGTGTAAATTCCAAAATACACAGTGAATATATGAAGCGATTCCATTTACTAAATGATTTTAAGGGCAAATAATGCAACACTAAAGTTTAAAAACAGAGCAATTACAGCTGTCAGTAAAACTGCCCCAATGCAGCTGACCAGACTTGGATTTCCTGGAAGTGAACCTTAATTTTAAAGGAATCCCTCTCTTTCTGATGCAACAGCCAGCATTACACTGCAGCAGGCAGAAATGGACTTTGATCAATGAGAAAAATTCAGTGTAACACAGCAATTAAGTGGATCTGAGAAGAATGCAATAGATGCATTTTCAACACTGGTTGCACTAATGGGAGGTACACTTTTACACTGGATTTGTACTGTGTGCTGGAAATCCTATTCTGCCCCACTGAGCCACAAGGTACACAATCACTATGCCTAAAAATAATTATCTCATTTCACTTTCTGTGAATGTAGGTGCCTGAATACAAGTAAGTACAAATGGCAAGTCCCAACATCACTTCATAGAAGACTAATCTCTGCTCACAGAAAACCGAGAGAAGCAGGCAGGCAAACCTCTAGACTGGTCCTGGGAGCACATCAGGGGCAAGGGACTAGCATGAGCCTGGGCTCCTCTGGCACAGGGAATATACGGAGTGGTCCTTCACCTTGGCATCAGGCAGTGTATGTGACGTGAGGGGGAACAGGATCGGTTTTCTGATACAGGTACGGACACGGATGCACACAGGTCATGTTGCTACTCCCCTGGGCTTCCGAAGTGTTTTAAATTTTGTGAGCTACTGGAGTCTTCAGCGACAGCCACACGCCAGGAATCACAGTATTTTAATTTACCTTTCAGAAACAGTTTGTAGCCTGTTTGTGAGAATGTGCGTGTAGGCACATGGCATAACACAGCTCAAACAGATCTGGTTATTTAATAGCTTCACTTGTTTAGTCTCAATGAATTATTAGAACACAAATCAGCTAAGAGAAATCATCTAACATTGTACTCTGCTTCCGGGTGCTTTATGGTAACGGGCTATTCATACTGTAGCTAGAAGTTTATATATATTAGGAAAGCTAAGGCTAACCACATTGGCTGTATTTCAGTGGATGATACTTGTGTCTCTGTACATAACCAAATATTTCTCAGTTCTGTCTGTCTAGATTATTTCCAAAGACATGGTACTGAAATGAAATATTTTAAATAACATCTGTGGTAGGACTACTGTGTATTTTAGTCCCCTGCTTGCTCACAGGATCAGAAGAAAACAGTATCTCTTTTCACAAAACTACAAGTGAAGAATACACTCAGAACACACTGCTGCTGCTTGGTCTTTCACTCAGCAGAAGAAACCATTTAATGGAGGTCACTGAGTTTTGTATTATCCATTCTTCACTGCTCCTGCCATAATTGCACTCTTAAGAAAGGAGAAGGGTACATTTTTTCATATGAAATAGATTATGTTTTGAAACTGCTACTCATGAGTAAGTTGTGTAATGTTGTACTGTTCTGCTGCCCATTTAACTCTCCTGTTTTAGAATTCTGTGTATTTTTTAAAGTGAATAAATTGAAAATTAAAGTTAAAAAACTGTCAACAGTTTGGCCTGGGAGAAAAATAGAAACAGCACTGAAAAATCATTTTTGCAAATGATCGAGCTGCAAAAATAAAGAGATGCCTATGTAAGGCAGAAAATACAATTTCACAAACTGGTCTAAGAGCAACACATTTCTACCACCAATTTCAGGTTTGTAATACAGGCAAAGATTCTCATTTTCACGTGTGGCACCAACTAAACCCCTATTTTCCAGATCTCCCAAGGGAATAAAATAAGCATGCAAGCATCAGGCTCAGTATTACAAGTCTGGACTCTGATTCAGTAAACATAAAACATCGCTACTGTAAGGGTAAGTGTGGCCTCCAGGTGAGGAACATCCACAGAGCCCTGTCCAAAGCACCATAAAGGACTATCAGAATCCTCATCACTCCAAGCACAAGGTACATTTCTGTGGCTTTGACCTTTTTCCACATAAGGCTCCACACTCTGTGTAGAGAGGTAAGATACTACCACAACAAAACTTCCATGCCAAAAAAAAGCTCTGTGAAAACAAGGTAGCCCACTGCTGACACATGGGTGCTTTCCCTGTGGAAGATGAAAGGATAACCATTACCCAAACCATATTCTGTTTCATGTGGCCCAACAGCATAGGGATACATCTACTGAGTACAGAAACCTGTACTTTGATGTAAACAGGAAGTTTACATATGATGCAAATGTAAACATATGGTATAAACAGGACGTATTCTAACCCTTCCTATTACCAGAAGCACTGCAGTGCTCCTATGATTAGACCCAGATTCAGACTCCAAACCTGCCCGATGTACTGCTCCACTCCTCAGGCTCCAACTTCTACTTCTTTGAGACTCAAGCACAGACACAGTCCTTCAGCTACTGATTTGGAGGAAAAAGTAACCAATGCAGACCTCACAATCAAATGCTATATAAAGGATTGGGCAGTTCATAGTGAACAGCAAAAACCATGATCTGCTCTGGAAATGGCTCAATTAAAATAAACCATTTATTGCCTCTGCAAAAAAAATCAGAAAAGGCATTTTGCATTTGCTACAGGTCCCATACAATTCAAATATGGTTTTACTACTGATTTGCTTGAAAACACTTTATCTTCCATGCCTGGTTTCAATGAGGTTGTTGTCCTTTATGCTTTCTTCCTCCCTTGATGAGGGCACTTCTGATAAACTAATGATGAGAAAAGAAACAGCTACTCATTCCACAGACAATGATTCTTGTTTCTCTCTGAAGTGTATCATCCAAAACAGCCAGTGACACTTTTAATGAATGTCTATCAAATATTTATCACTCTGGCTACAGACAAGATTTAATCCTAACTCTATGGATGATGATCTCTAGCTAAGCACTTAAAAAATTACTAGAACCCAGAAAAAGACACATTTTATTGTGGCTCTCATTTGTAATATGCCATGCAACAACCATGATTTATCCAAGTACAGCAAAAACCACTGAATTCATTAACATACTAGAAAACGTACTTTCCTACCATTAATGTGACTGCTTGCTTGTAATAGCAAATAATCTATACTGAAATCATGGTTTCAGTACAAACCAGTAGCATGTAAAATTCAAAAAAATTTGTAGCTCTTGTCTTCTGCTTCATGAAAGAGCAAAAAAGGAAAGAGGAAAACAGAAAAGGGAAAAGGAGACGAAAGAAAAAGACAACAAAAGAAAAGGGGGTAGGAACTAACTTACTGATTTACAGTTTAATTAATTGTCAAATAATTTGTTGAACATCAACAAGATTTTAAGAGTGCCCTGAAGGGGTATCTGGAAGTTCAATGTCATGTTTACACCGCAGCATGCTTCAGTGACCAAGATAAATCAATAGTCAACAATTTAGGGGTCTGTACTTCAAAATTGGACATGTTTTCTGCTAAATGCTGGATTAATCAGTATCATCAATAGATTTTTGGCCATTTTCAATATCACAAAAAAGACCATTACTCACTTACTTCTTCCCTTTTTTAGGTGCAAATTGTTAATCTCCTAAAAGATACTAGTGACTTGAGAAAACAAGGAAGAAACAAATGGCACAAAAGATCATTTAATCTGCTTGACTAGGCACATTAATTAATTCCACTTTGACTGGAAAAACACAGCACGCACCACAGCATCACGCGCTGCTTCAGCCTGAGTGATTCAGAGTCTGTACCATTAAAATATACAGCAAGCTATAATTAAACAATTAAACATGAAAGAGCATAGGCTGTGCTGAAATAATGCTAGACCCCAAATGCCTTGTTTGTCTTATGCTTTTAAGCAATCTCAGCTTTAACTCTATTTCAAAATGACATATGCCCTGGCAGAGCTGTCTAACTGCGCTTATAAAAAGCTGCCTCTTTTTCTTTCCTACCACAAACCAATTCATTAATTACTCTGTGCCTATATTTTCTGTGTAAACCCTTTCAGTTCCTCTTAACCATTTTGCTAAACATCGCGGCTGCCTTCCATAGGGTGTGATAATAGCTAGGAGGCAGGAAATGAAAAGGATGGATAGGCAGGCTTTCTTTAACATTAAGAGAAATAATGATTTAGTCTGCAGGACAGTTTTACTATAACCTAAAAAGGGTGCCAACATGGAAAATTATTAGAACTATAGATAATTTTAAAATCTTACTGAGGCAGATTTCCTGTAGTTCACAGATGAGAATGCAAAGTATATAAATAGGCAACTCAGATGAAGTGCATAGAGAGAGACAAGATGAGACAGTTGTACAGTTAAGACAGATGTACCGTAAGAGACAGTTGCAAATAAATTTCATTAATACAGTTTTTTCAATAATTTTAGTATATAAAAAAAACCCCAGGTCTCACAAAGGTTTTTCATGAAAGGTACTCTACATATAATAGCAAAATGAATAAAGCAATTGTTGCAGTTTGAAAATTACAAGAATTTTCAGATGTACAGATTTGTGCTTTCGTGAAGAAAAAGCTATGCTGCTTTAAGAGGATCACCCCCCAGTGACCTGTCCTGGGGGAGGTTATGCTATAGAATTGTCCTAGGTACCTGCCCTTGAGGGATGGGCTAGGGGACAAGACAAAAGGGGCAAGTGACCTTAGCCCTGCCTCTTTTTGCTGAAGGACTCCAGCCTATCATGGGGCTGTTGCCTCCTGCTACGCAGCCCACTCTACTTCCAGGGTTGGAGGTTGGGGGGAAGACAGGCCTGCTGCAGCCCATCTCAGTCCAGCCCGGACCCAGGCCCTGCTCCACCGTGGGGAGGGATGCGGAGGTTCTGTGTGGTGCCGAGCCCGGCCCAGACCCCGGCCCCACTCCACTGTGGGGTGGGACGAAAAGGTCCGCACAGACTGGAGAAGCAAGACCTTAGTGCCATGACCCCCCACCACAAAGAAGCCATTCAGCAACTCACAGTGAGCTGAAAGGATTCTCTCATTTCCCCCTGGAGCTGAGACAGGAGGAAAGAGGAGAGGGGAGGGTCATGGAACCCTCTTGGCCACGTTTTCAGAGTGTTGGGGGGGCCCTGCTGACACGGACATGCATCTTGGGTCCTGCACATGGCCGGGCCGTGCCGCTGCCATCTTAGAGAGTACGGATCAGCAGGAAGAGAGACTGTTTGTCATCTCTGCCGGTGAGGAAAACGGGGGATGCTCAAGTATTGGGGAGAATTCCTCCAGGCTTAGCTGAAGAAAGCAGAAGGACTCGAGAATCCTTAAACCTTGGGCATGAAAGACAGAGTCTGGGTTCTCTGCTTGAAAGCATGTCTCCTGCACCGAGGGATGCAGTTCATGCGCTGAGGAATCAGGCCATCCTGATGAGCGTTGAGCTGGAGAAGCTACACTGAAGTATTGAAGAATTCACCAGTCTGTGAAAACAGCCTAGGTACCGCTGTTTGCAGGCAGGGGTGACACATGAATAATACAGAGGGTTGATACTCATCTCTGCTCGACTGACATGTACTTTTTCCCCAGATCTCTAATGTGAAAACAAACCCCAAGGACTGATACGATAGTGATTTCCCATTGTATTTTTCTCAGAGTATGTGATGGCATTTGTGACACAGTTTCTAGTTTGTGTGCATAAACTTGCTTAAACTTCTTTTCTGTATACAGTTATACAGTTAATAAACCCTTTTCCATTTTCCCTAATACATCCATTGTCTGGCAAATTTTATCCGAGATCTCATCAAGACCTGACTGTTTTGTTTTCTTTTCCTTTATCTGTGGTCTTTACTACAAAATTGATTCAGAAAACCCAGGAGCAAACCAGATTCTTAGTTTCAACCCACTTCAAGAATACATTTTAGTAAAATAAGGGATAGATCAATATACAAATACTGCAACATCACAGTATCACAGAATCACAGAATCACTCTGGTTGGAAAAGACCCCTGGGATCATCAAGTCCAACCAGCTACCCAACCTTACAAGTTCACCCCTAAACCAGATTCCTTAACATCTCATCCAAACAATCCAAACATCCAGGGATGGCACCTCAACCAACTCCCTGGAAAGCCCATTCCTGTGCTTGACCACCCTTTCTGTGAAAAAATTCTTCCTAATATCCAGTGTAAACCTACCCTGTTATAACCTGAACCCTTTCCCTCTTGTTCTATCACTAATTGCCTGTGAGAAGAGACCAGCATCAACCTCTCCACAACGTCCTTTCAGGCAGCTGTAGAAAGTGATGAGGTCTCCTCTCAGCCTCCTCTTCCTCAAACTAAACAGGCCCACCTCTTCGAGTCTTTTCTCATAAGATTTATTCTCTAGGCCCTTCACCAGCTCAGTTGCCCTCTTCTGCACCTGCTCCAGCACCTCCACATTGGGCACATTAAGGTGCCCAAAACTGGACACAATACTCAAGATGTGGCCTCACCAGTGCCGAATACAGGGGGATGATAACCTCCCTACTCCTGCTGGCCACGCTATTTCTAATGCAAGTCAGGAAGCCATTGGTTTTCTTGGCCACCTGGGCACACTGCTGGCTCATACTCTTCTTCCTGTAAAGTAGAATGCCCAGGTCCCTCTCTGCCAGATGGCTCTCCAGCCACACCTCCCCAAGCCTGTAGCGCTGCAGGGGTCATTGTGGCCCAAGTGCAGGACTTGGCACTTGGCCTTATTGAAGCTCATGCCATTAACATTGGCCCACTGCTCCAATCTATCCAAGTCTCTCTGAAGAGCCTGTCTACCCTCTGGCATATGAACGTTCCCATCTAACTTTGTATCATCTGCCAACTTACTAATGATACACTCTGTGTCCTTATCGAGATCATCAATAAAGATGTTAAACAGAGATGGTACCAACACCAAGCCCTGAGGCACAGCACTTGTGAAAGGCTGCCAGATGGATTTAACTCCATTAACCACCACTCTTTGGGCCCGTCTGTTTTATCCAGCAGATTGTGTGCCTGTCCAAGCCATAAGCAGCCAGCTTATCAAGGAGAATTTGATGGGGAATAGTGTCAAAGGCTTTTCGAAGGTTCAGGTAAACAATATTCACAGCCTTTCCCTCATCCAATAGTCTGGTCATCCTGCTATGTCATAGAAGGAGATCAGGTTTGTCAGGCAGGACCTGCCTTTAATAAACTCATATTGACTGGGTCTGATCCCCTGGTTGTGCTGAATGTGAAGTGCGATGGCACTTGAGATGATGTGTTCCGTGACCTTCCCTGGTACCGAGGTCAGACTGACAGATCTATAGTTTGCTGGATCCTCCTTTCTGCCCTTCTTGTAGATGGGTGTTACATTTGCCACCTTCCAGTCCATTGGGACCTCCCCTGCTAGCTAGGATTTTGAGTAAACAATGGAAAGTGGCCTGGTGAGCACATCTGCCAACCCTTTCAGCACCCTTGGGTGCAACCCATCCAGCCCCATAGACTTGATTATGTCTAAGTAGTGTAGCAGGTCGCTGACTGCTTCCTTTCCAACTGTGATGGCCTCATTCTGCTCTCCCTCTCTGTCTCCCACCTCAGAAGGCCTGTTGACCAGGGAACACCTAGTTCCATTGCTAAAGACTGAGGCAAAGTGTGTACTGAGCAGCTCAGCCTTTTCCGCATCATCTGTTACTAGTTTTCCCTCTGAATCCAAAATAGGATGGAGATTTTCCCTGGTCCTCCTTTTGTTATCAATGTATTTATAGAAACTTTTTTATTGTCCTTAACAGCTGTAGCTAAGTTGAGCTCTAGCTGTTCTTTGGCCCCTCCTGATTTTCTTTCTGCAGTGTCTGACTACATCCTTCAAGTCTTCATGAGGAACTTCTTCACAGTAGGGTGACGGAGCACTGGAACAGGCTACCCAGGGAGGCTGTGTAGTCACCTTCACTGGAGCGGTTTAAAACCTGACTGGATGTATTCCTGTGTGACTTGGTCTAGGTGATCCTGCTGTGGCAGGGGGATTGGACTAGATGATCTTTCGAGGTCCCTTCCAATCCCTAATGATTCTACGATTCTATTATTCAGTGCCACAAATTTTATGTTATGATGCCTTCCCTCTTTTCAGCATTCACTGTTGATGAGCAGGACTTTCCTTCAACCTCAGGCAACACAAGGAACTTGTATTCAGCAAAAGCAGTGTTTGTATTGGAACTCACCCCTGCTCACACAACCCTTAATCAGACATATACACACAAACACATACAAGCCATTAGCTTGTTAGTTCTTTAGTTAGCTTATTCATTAGTTTACAGGGAGTCCTCCACATCAATCATAATTTCTTTGCAATTGTCTTCCAAAGAATGACAGTGAAGAAATTAGAGACATTTGTGAGATCATGCTGTATTTTGGAGATTGTGAACTTTCTTCTTTTTCTACCCCAGTGACTGTCTACTCATGTTCCTGCCAAAAATTAGTTTTTCTCTTTCCATTTTTTCTGTTCTTCTTATTTAATATCAACTTAGAGTCAAAGATTTAAAACAGCTGACTTTTCAGGTTTTAATTGAGAACAGTCTTTAAATCATTTGAACTCTCAGAATATTTTTTGTTTATTTAGTCCAAAACTTTGGTCATATTTTTTTCCAAATTATTTTATGAATGGAACCATATTGTGACTATATAATAAATCAGGCTATAAATAATTAACAAAACCCAAAATGGCAATATTTAATTTTGCATTCAGATTTTAGCATCTATAAGCGATCAGCAACAGCATGAACTTCATTTTGCTGATGTCTTTCCAAAATAAATATGTGAAAATATGTTTAAAGGTTATGAAAGAGCTTGGCTTGGAAAACTTTCAGACTCATGTACTCTGTTTTTCAGAGCAGAAGGAATGTTGGGATAGCAGCCAGGATATCTGTCAGATCAACTTCATGAACAGCCACAAATCAGTGAGCTGGATGTGTGCAATCTAATAATCCCGACACATCAATATTATATAACATTGAAATTGGTGGACTTGCAGCAAGGAAGAGTTCACCTGTGACTAATTACTTTCATCAGTTCATCATGTGAAAAGACACAACTACAGGATTAGTACAGGCCAAACCAAGCTTTAATTTTTTTAAATAAAAGAGTACTATCAATAACCAAAACCAGCAGAAGGGATAGAAGACTAAAAACAATTATGACTGAAAAGAAAAAAAAAGTCAGAGTGATTTATCCAAGAGGATATAACAGGTCATCAGTACATGACATAACATACTAAATCCCCCCTAGAATAATTATTCAGAAATTACCTCTGGAGGCCATGTGGTCCAGTTCCTTATTCAAACTATGACTGATATTGTGATTTGTTTTCCCCTAATATGCAACTGGATTTCTTCTATTGCAACTAGTGTCCATTGCTACTTGTTCTATCACTTCCCATTTTTAGTTTTGAAAAGCAGGGAGGTGCCCCCTCACCCTTATTCCTTGGAGCCTGACAATACTAGTCTCCTCAGCCTCTCCTCGCTGATTCCTTGTACTCCTTTTACTTACTATGTGCAAATGAACCTTCACAAAAACAGTTTTTGAAAGGTATAAAAGCCAATATGAATTTATGTAATCACTGAGAATTCTCTTCTGAACACAGTTATTCTGTTTTATTCACAAAGCTTCCAAGTCATTCACAACACATCTTGTCTTCAGTGAATGCAAAGAGCTAGTACATCGTTCAGCACAGGAACTTGATGGGCTGAGACTGAGGGAGTAGATTCTTCTGTGGCTCAGAGTTTGATCTGACAAGATGGTTGAGTAGAGCAGTCAAGTAATTGTCATTAAAATGACCCTTCTCTTTCTGCACCTCCTGGCTGCGTGGTTCTGCCGTGTTGCCCTTACATTGACTCTGCCTTTAGCCTGACCACTCAGTTGGCCAAATCATATCATCAATACGCAAAGGACTTTTGTTAGACATTTTAAAAGAGTCAAGGCAGATAGACTCAGCGTCAAGCACTATTCATGTGGAGTGCCACCAAATCTGCTTCCCTGGCTCACCTAACCAGTGCAAAAACAGGTAACAGGTACTCAAGGAGAGTACTTTGCCCTTGCCCGAGGAATGTATTCCCCATACCATGGCGGGATAGTATTACAGTATCACAGTATCACAGTAATTATAAGGTTGGAAAAGACCTTAAAGATCATCCAGTCCAACCTAAATCCAAATACAACCAGAACATCTAACATCTAGATCATGCCACTCAGCACCTCATCCAGTCTAACCTTGAACACTTCCAGGGATGGTGACTCAACCACCTCTGCGGGCAGCCCATTCCAAAACCGGATCACTCTTTCAGTGAATTTTTTTTTCCTAATGTCAAGTCTAAACCTCCCCTGATGGACCTTAAGACTATGACCCCTTGTCTTGTCTCCAGTGGCCAGGGAGAAAAGACCAACCCCTGTCTGACTACAACCACCCTTCAGATAGTTATAAACAGCGATAAGATCACCCCTGAGCCTCCTCTTTTCCAGACTAAACAAACACAGCTCCCTCAGCCACTCCTCATAAGGCTTATCTTCCAGCCCCTTAATATTTCATTAGCACAAATACTCCTAAATGGATGACTTCACTGTTTGAGTAGAAAGTCACTAGAATTCATGTCTCAGTTTTCAGAAGCCCTAAATATTCCTGCAGAATCTGTGCATTAGTGGTCTATATTTTACTCTGGTACAAAAGACACGGGAGCTTACTTAGGATGGGCAATAAACAATGGATTTCTAGCCCCTGCCACACTCAGCTAACAACAACACTGACAAAGGCACAAAATTTTATCATGTAATGGCTAAATCCACGAACCTTTGGGAAAGGGGGAGAGATTTTCTGCAATACAGAGCCTATCACTACAAAGAAATCATAGAATCATAGAATCATTAAGGATTGGAAGGGACTTCAAAAGATCATCTAGTCCAATCCCCCTGCCACTGCAGGATCACCTAGCCTGAGTCACACAGGAACACATCCAGGCGGGTTTTAAATGTCTCCAGTGAAGGAGACTCCACAACCCCCCTGGGCAGCCTGTTCCAGTGCTCTGTCACCTTCACTGTGAAGAAGTCTCTTCTCCAAGATAATAAGACTCAGCTCCCTCAGCCTCTCCTCATAAGGGAGGTGCTCCACTTCCCTTATCATCCTCGTTGCTCTATGCTGGACTCTCTCCAGCAGCTCCACATCCCTCTTGAACTGAGGGGCCCAGAACTGGACACTGTAGTTCAGATGTGGTCTCACCAGTGCAAAGTAGAGGGAGAGAAGTACCTCTCTTGATCTGCTAACCACCCTGCTTCTGATCCACCCCAGGATGCTGTTGGCCCTCTTGGGCACAAGAGCACATTGATGGCTCATAGTCATCCTGCTGTCCACTAGGACCACCAGGTCCCTTTCTCCTACATGGCTCTCTAGCAAGTCAGTCCTCAACATAGTAGCTAGTATTCTTGCCCAGATACAAGACTCTACACTTACCCTTCTTACTGTTCTTTAAATTTCTCCCTGCCCAGCAATGCAGCCTGTCCAGGTCTTGCTGAATGGCAGCACAGTCTGCAGGGGTGTCAGCAACACCATCTAGCTTTGTGTCATCAGCAAACTTGCTGACAGTGCACCCTAATACCTCATCCAAGTCACTAATGAATATATTGAACAGGACTGGTCCCAGCACCAACATCTGGGACACTCCACTAGATACAGGCCTCCAACTAGACTCTGTCCCATTGAGCACTATGGTCCGGCTTCGATCCTGCAGCCAGTTCCCGATCCACCTCACTAGCCGTTCATCCAGTACACACTGCCTCAGTTTGGCCTCGAGGATGCTGTGTGAGACTGTGTCAAACGCCTTACTCAAGTCAAGACAGACCACATCCACTGCTCTGCCGTCATCTACTCACCTGGTTATGCCTTCATAAAAGGCTATCAGGTTGTTCATGCATGACTTTCCCTTGGTGAAGCCATGCTGACTGTCCCTAATGACCCTCCTGTCCTTGATGTGCCTGGAGACAGCCTCTAGGACAAATTGTTCCATTATCTTTCCTGGGATGGAGGTGAGACAGACCAGTCTACATTTACCTGGGTCCTCTTTCTTACCCTTTTTGAAGATTGGCGTGACATTTGCTATCTTCCAGTCTCTAGGCACCTCTCCTGATCCCCAGGGCTCAGAAAAGATGATGGAGAGTGACTTGGCAGTGACTTCCGCCGTCTCCCTTAGCACGCACAGGTGCATCCCATCTGGGCCCATGGATTTCTGTACATCCAGTTTGATCAACTTATCCCTAACCCAGTCCGCATCAACCCAGGCAGGCTCATCTCTTGCCTCCACTTCCTCTGGAGTCTCAGCACTTTGGGGCTTGATATCAAGACAGCCCCCAGAATATAGACAGAGGCAAAGAAGGTGTTGAGTATCTCTGCTTTCTCTGTCTCCTCTGTCTCCAGGGCAACCACCCCAGAACAGCAGGGGGCCTATGTTGCCTCTAGTTCTAGTTTTACCTGCAATGTATTTGAAGAAGCCCTTTTTGTTGCCTTTGACCTCCCTTGCAAGGTTTAATTCCAAGGAGGCCTTGGCCTTTCTAGTTGCATTCCTACATTCTCTCACCAGAGCCTTATAATCACCCCAAGTGGCCACCCCCTCCTTCAATGACCTATAGGCTTTCCTCTTCTTCTTCTTCAGTTTGCCTAGCAGCTACCTGTTTAACCACGTGGTATGGGTTCTCTATCCTCTATACCCTTATTAGACTGGCCATCTTCCAATAGGGGCTTATATCTATTACTTAGTGACAACTGGGGTTTTGTGCCAGGCAAGTGTGGTACCTGCCTTCTGCCATGACCCTGCACTTGGCTCCACTCACCCCTTCTACTTGGGCTTCTGTCCTCCACCTGAGAACTATAGGATACAGGCCCCCCCTGAATCTGGCTCTTATTTGGCTGTTGTCCAAACTGCTGGCTCCACCAGTCTATCTCTGTTTCACCATCTCTAATTCTCCTGAACTTTCCTAGTTCTACTTGTAGCTTCTCAACCTTGTCTTGCAGCTGTTCTGCTCATTTAAGCAGAACATTTAAGCATTAATCTACCTGCTCACACTGTATGGAACCAGGAAAACATGAGAGCGTGCTACATTCCTGGCAGCCTGTCACTTGCACAGCCTCATCTTGTTAGGGGACCTCTGAGTTCATACATCCATGTGCAGTGGTGACAGAAGCCTGGTCCTCCTCTGCTGCCGCGTTGTTATCATTTGTTTGGGTTTTTTTTGTCCCCTGGCAGCTGAAGCAGCTAAAGTGGCTAGCACTGTCAGAGCTCGGTGTGGTCTGGGTGCGACTTCCAGTTTTGCCGCCTTGTATGGCTCCTGGATGAGCACAGATCCCATAGCTCTCTGGCTAATCCTGCGAGAGATTTCAGCCCTCAGCGGTTGCCCCTTTTCTCCCCTGAGATTTCCCATTCAGTGAATCCTCAGATCACCCAAAAACCTCGATAAATAGTGTTCAGGGATCAGCACTGTGAGAGCTCAGCTGTTGTCAAAACAACCACTATATAGTCATACCAGGAAAGCAAGGAATTTCTTTAATAGTAAGCCATTACTGCTCTTTGCATGTGAAAAAAAAACTTAAAAGAAACCCAAACTCTATTTTGATTGGGGAGTTTGTCTTACACATAAAATTAACAGACTATATGTAAACCTGTTTTTCTCAAGAATAGTTTGCATAATAAGCTCCTACATGATAAAATCAAGTACAGACTACTCTTTGTGTATAGAATGAAAAACGAGTGAGAGCCACAGAACCACACTACTGTGACTGACAAGAAGAGGGAAAACATCAGCACTCCTTATAACAGGTCAGGATCATTGTCAAGATCTGTTTTACAGTGCGCAGTGTGAGCAGTCAGTGTTGAGATCTACATATAAGAAGAGAAAATGCTGAAAGAAAATGTTTAACTGCATTTGTGACTAAACGTATCTCCAGATGCATTCTGACTCCTAGGGTATGTTAAAAGCTAACTGTTCTTACTCTCCTTAAAGCCCAGTATGAATTTCCTTGAAGCAAGAATGTGGAAAACAGACAATTTCTTATTACATATAACAGCAACCTCAGCTATATGCTAGTTGCAGATTTGGTAACACAGCCTCATGGCAGCATTCCCACAACAGGGTCAGGGGCAGCCCAAAGCTTCCCAGCAAGAACAATAAAACTCATCTTTGCCACACCAGTGATAAATAGCCTGTTGCTGGAGTTAAAGAGCTCAGCTTGGCTTCCTTGAAGAAAGGATAACTTGAGGAATATGGTCTTTCTGCTCCCATTGCCAATCCCATAATGTAGCAGAGCTCCAGATCTCACCACCTGTGGGATGAGCAGAGCAGAAAGCTGAGCCATGCTGTTGGAATGCCCTGGCACTTAACTGCCCTGGCTTTGTCCATGCCTGGAGCAAGCCTCATACAAAACAACTGCTTAGGTTCATTTTAATTAAAAGATGCAATAATGTTGACTGTTTTATCCCTTGAAACTACTGTTTTTCAATGTTCAGTATCAAGATACTCTGCATGTATTTTTCAATGCACTACAGATTTCACAATAATTCACAGTTCACATATTTCACAAAGTGATACGATCCATTTGTGCTGCCTACGGCATTCCACAAACAATACTGTCACTGTGACAACACTATGAACCACATAAAATGCAAAAGTGCCTGGTTCCAAACATTAAAGTCATTGCCATATCATAAAACCATAGAATCGTAGAATCATTAGGGATTGGAAGGGACCTCGAAAGATCATCTAGTCCAATCCCCCTGCCACAGCAGGATCACCCAGACCAAGTCATAGAATCAGTCAGAGCTAGAAGGGACCGCACGATCATCCAGTTCCAACTCCCCTGCCATGGGCAGGTGATGGTCTGCACAAGGCTGAGCGAACAGACAGCACCACTAAATTGATGACCGAGAACCTGGTCACCGGGAATGTGCTGGAGCTTCCGGGTCGAAGGCCATGGACATAAGTCAAGTTGTGTCTGATGAAGATCAAACTGTGTCCTGATAAAATGGGAGTAAACCCTTAAGCCAGCCACAGAGACAAGATATACGGGACTCTGGGTGTACGTCAAGGAACACCAGAAACCGAAAGCAAGACAAATGTGTAGGGACCGCTCTGGGTCATAGGTGCTTAGTTACGTAGCTTGCTTATCTTGTAGTAGTGATAATAGCCACCAATCAGCAAAAATCAAGTAATGTTTAAAGAAACTGTTAGCCAATCATTATTCTGTTAAACCATGTATCAAATCATATATAAAGGACTCTTGTATGCGTAATAAACGACACTTGCTTGCATCAAGCAGCGTTCCGTCACAACTGCAGCAGGCAGGGACACCCCAGACTCGATCAAGCTGCGATGCTGAAGGGCTGCTATGTGGAGTGTGGTGATGGTAAATCTGCACTAAAGTCTTGCTTCTCCAGTCTGTGGCCAGGATCGTGTGACATCAGGTCTGGGCCAGGGCGGGGAACAGGCGGTGGGGTTGGCCTCGGCTGAGAGCCCGAAGAGAGTGAGCAAAGATCACGCTCTGCTTTTTTATAGGTCAACCTAGCCACGCCCTTCTGGGGCAGGTCCTGGGACAGTGTGACACCTTCCCCCAGGACAGGTTCCTGGGAGTGGGGGTGAGAGGTTGTCTGAAAGTGACAGAACTTTTTTTGGTCTTCATGAAAGCACAACTTCTGCACATCTGAAAATTCTAGTAATTTTGAAACTGCAACATCCCGTAACACCTAAAGTCATTCTTGTTTTTCTCTTATTTAACTCTATCACTTGGTTTTTATAGTATATCTCAAACTTTGGAAGCTAGGAAATCTCTTTCCATGGGAACGTTCTTCTTGTCTTGGAGGTTCTGACTGATTTCCTTACCAGTTAAGAAACTTTCCCGTGTTTTCAAGGGCATTGCTGTGGATGAAGGGTTGTTGTTTTACTTAAGCACCATCTACCGTGACGCAGCCGGACCACTCATTTTCCAAATATTCCAGAGAACAGAAGGCGTTGGAACTGTCAGATCATACGTTCTGTCGTCGTAACACCAAACTGTTAAGCAAAACTGTCCCTCAAGGCAAAGCGTTTCATTTCTTTTTCTTTGAATTAGTAACTTGGGACATCTTAATAAACAAATGTGTAAACTCAGACAAGGAGATGTGATTTGTCACAGCTCTTTGGTACTGGCTGTTCTAGAGTTAGTGGAATTGCCTGTAGTTTTAGAAGAAGGATAATATTTTGATAGGAGCAGTTGTATTGAAGTACTAAATCTTACTTGCAAAGAATATCCAGTGTGGGGTTGTTCTGGGTTTTTTTAAACTCTTTCACTCAAGAAGTTGTTTTGACTAAGGTTCTGACGGACTGAGAGCGCTTACACTTAGACAGGAGACTGAGGGGTGACATTTTTAATACCTTGTTAATGTCTATAAATATGTGAAGGGTGGGTGTCAGGAGGATGGAGCCACGCTCTTCTCAATGTCATCTAATGATAGGACAAGGGGCAGTGGGTGTCAGCTGGAACGTAGAATCATAGAATCATTACGGACTGGAAGGGACCTCAAAAGATCATCTAGTCCAATCCGCCTGCAACAGCAGGATCACCTAGACCAAGTCACACAGGAACACATCCAGGTGGGCCTTGAACATCTCCATTGATGGAGACTCCACAACCTCCCTGGGCAGCCTGTTCCAGTGCTTCGTCACCCTCATTGTGAAGAAGTTCCTTCTCAGGTTGATGTGGAACCTTCTATGTTCCAGCTTACAACCACTGCCCCTCGTCCTATCACTACATGACACCGAGAATAGCCTGGCTCCATCCTCCTGACACCCACCCCTCAAATATTTGTAGACATTTAATGAGATCACCCCTCAGTCTTCTTCTTTATAGGAGGTTCCACATCAATATGAGAAGGAACTTCTTCATGGTGAAAGTGACAGAGCACTGGAAAAGGCTGCCCAGAGGGGTTGTGGAGACTCTACTACTCTGGAGATATTTAAAACTCATCTGGATATGTTCCTGTGCGACTTGGTCAAGGTAGTCCTGCTGTGTCAGGGGGACTGGACTAGATGATCTTCTGAGGTTCCTTCCAATCCCTAATGTTACGTGAATCTGTGAAACTAGACTCTGTCCCATTGACAACTACTCTCTGGCTTCTATCCTGCAGCCAGTTCACTATTCACTTCACTACCCAATTGTGCAGACCACACCGCCTCAGTTCGGCTGTGAGAATGCTGTGGGAGACTGTCAAATGCTCAGTAACTCTGTGATTTTCAATACTATGAGGTTTCTTGTCCTTGATGTGCCTAGAGACAGTGTCCAACAGGTTAAGAGCAAGAATACAGCTAATCCTGTTGAAAACTTTATACCAGGTTTTACTGTCTCAGCAGGTAAACAACCACATCCTCTTCAGCCCAAATCTAGTGCAATAAAATATTTGAGATTTCTACTGTCCCACCTTGCAAACTAAGAATGTTTCTGTGAGAATGCTAATTAGTATTCTAAGAGGTAGTCTAGATGAGAAACCACAACCTTAAGCAATCCTAAATTATTCCAGAAAAAAATCGGTAAGATTTGCTATTAAGTTTCAAACATTGTATCATCTTGTGTTCCATCTCTCATGGAAAATTACTAAGGATCAAGCTCCATGTAAATAATTTATATTAGATCTGGCTTAGTATTTAACTGAATTCTTAGCTTTTAAACAGTGGTTTGTATATCTGAAGCTCTATAAACACCATCCAATGGGTTCTCAACAAGTAATTAACCAAAGCAAACCCATTTTCAATAAAATAAGATTACCTGCGCAAGAAGTCAGCAGTGATTAGAGAAACACTCCAGCCTGAAAATTTACAGTGTTATAAATCTCTGCCTTACTGCTTTTCAACTGTGCATCAGGTAGATTAGTGAAATTATTAAAAAAATAAAGAAGAAAACTCTTTATGTCTCTCAGAGAAAAGCAAATTACCTGTCTTTACTGAACTGCTTTTGAAGACACAGTGATGTTCCCCTCACTGCCTCATAGCTCAATATGACAAGCCATTACAGTTTGACATTCGCTACAATGCAGAGCAGTATCTCATGCGAGGACCTAAAGACATCCAAATGGTATCATTTTTACTCATTTCTTCTCTCAGCATCTTCAGAGAATTTGATTCTGAAGAAAAAATGTAAAAATCAATGCTACTACAAATGAACAGGAGCTAAAATCAAAGCAAGATTACTAAATTCTAGTAGTTCATTTCATGAGTAAATTAGAGCCGTGTCAGACTGCTGATAATAACAAAAAACCCTGGAGTTAGAACAGAATCACAAAATCATAGAACATTAGGGATTGGAAGGGACCTTGAAAGATCATCTAGTCCAATCTCCCTGCCACAGCAGGATGACCTAGACCAAATTGCACAGGAATATGGCCAGGCAGGTTTTAAATGTCTCCAGAGAAGGAGATTCCACAACTCCCCTGAACAGCCTGTTTCAGTGCTCCGTCACCTTCACTGTGAAGAAGTCCCTTCTCCTAGGAAACAGAAAGCAAACAGTAACAAGAGATTCTTTTCTTCCACTGTAGACAGGAAAAGTTATTTTCATTTATTAATAGGCCAGATTTCCCTACATTTATCACAACCAGAGACACACAATTTCACACTGTGACCAGTCATAAGCTGTATGTTCTTAATTATATTCTGAAGATCTAGTTACTAGATTAATTAAATGTTCTCCTACTTGCTTGGGCATATCAGAGAATGGGTAATACAGCTCATATATGCCTGTTTGAGTTCTGAACAAGCCCTGCTCCTACATGAGTCATCATATAATTATAAAAGCTGCAGCTAAGACTGTTGATGATCCGATTTACTTAATGGCGAACGGAACACAATTCTAGAGAGAGCAATATTTAAAGAAGAAGCTGAACAGTCAGTAAGCCAGACGTGAGTACAAACCAGAAACTCAATTTGCATCTGGATCTGTTGCTGTCCACACTCATGCAAAACTTCCACCAATTCAACCACAGTAATCAGAATCAACGGAAAATTCAAAGGATGCAGTTACAGGACTCCTACACAATGCTGGAGAAGGATGAAGACCAGTTTTGCTCTTCCTCATTGATTAACATTACTTGAAGCAATTCCTTCAACATAGGGAAGACTTCAACTAATGTTTGTTAAGACTGAACATCATTTATAAACCTCTAAAAAGGTAAAAAGAGTAAATCAAATCATGAAGATGAGATATTGTCTTGGCACTTGCAACAGAGGAGTTTCACAGTGATGCTGAAGGCAAATACAACCTCATGCAGCACACACATTATTAACATTTGGTAATTGCAGGGCTGATTAAGAGCTGGTCGTGACAAATGCTTACTCACAGAAATAACTGCTATACAGATAAGAGAGCTTACTACAAACAATTGGTTTACTAAAATGTTCACTGAAGTCAGGGTAAAACTGTTCTAAAAATGAGAAGCTAAAACCACTCTAAAGCAGCATCAAGAAGAATCATACACTTTCCTGAAACAACAAAGTAAGGTCTCAGTTTTAGGTCAGGTGTTTCCTTGGTTACTCTTATTCGGTGCTGTTCTATGCATGAAATGCCCACGGTTTAGCTAAGGTGTGTGTGCTAGCAGTCCCCAACAGATTTAGCAATCTCTGCAAAACTCTCTGGCTAATTGTGGAATAATAAAAGGTTTTGTTTTATTTACTTCTGACATTGAAATTGCTCTGACTTAAAAATGTGCTAACTACCTTTAAAAGATTTTTTGTCCCATTTTATAAACACAATAACAAGAAATGTTACAAAAGTAAGACATGCCATGGAATTATAATAGTCTTTATAAAAGTCTTTTTGCCTTTTGCTGTACTGGAAATAAAAATTCAAAATGCAATGCTTCGGTCCTATTAGCGCTGTTTCAACAAGTGCTTTAACAGAGCACACAGCAAAGACTTTTCCATACCACTACTGCTTGCCATTGAGATACATACCTACTTTCTCCTCCTCTTGCCTTTCTGATTTATGTGCTGCATGACTTGTGGCCACATAAAGATACTGTAGGACCAGAAGCAATCTGAAGTGTATCTAACAGTGGAATACAGAAATTATAATTTTGTAAGCCTCTTTTACCATTAAAATTCCATACATAGACACACGTGTCTTGGTCTACAACTCAGGATGGAAGTGAGTCTTTAAAAGGAGAAGTTTTCAAAAAGATAATCAGTTGCATAATTTGGCCAGTAAAATTCTGGCAAAGCCTTCCCAAGATGCAGAGGTATCATTTCTGTTAACATCAATCAGAACAAAGTATACAAAGACAGGTGAATGAATGAAGCAATAATTCTTCATATTCTTCCAGCAGACATGAGGTTTAGTTTTCACAGTCTATACCATGTAAATATTGGTAATTTTCTGCCTCTAGGTTTAGCACTTGGCATTAAGGCATTAGATAAACTAAAAAGTAAAAGTAAAACAAAAGCATGCTCAGAGTCACTACAATCAGCAGCATATACTTTGCCAGACAGAGTAGATGATATGGTCAGTGAAGGTGCAGAAGGTGAAAGAATTAACATAATGGAATTTTAGAGGATGCCTAACACCAGACTGCAACCCAACATGTGTCAGCTTCAGCTGTCTGTGCACAGTCAAGTGGACATAGTGGACAGGCACAGATTATGCGAGCTTCTCTCTGCTGTTACTGAATTTATTGATTTTTTTTTTTTTTTTACTCTGCTTATCTCATTTCTTTCCCATTATTTAGTTTGGCTGAGAAGTCTCCAATCCAAACACTTCAAAATGTAAATTACAGCTGCTAAAAACCTAACTTATTCCTTCCTCTTTTTTCACATTGTTGCCAAAGGTGAAAGGACATTAAAAAATGTTCTTTATGGAGAACTCCTATATCTTCTTCCAATCTGCAGCATAGTATACTTGCCCAGTGCATCTACAGTTAATTCTGGGTTTTCTATGCTTATAGGCATCTACTATTCCCTCCAAAATATCTGGTTGCATCCTTTCACATTTGAGATTTGTATTTTTTCAATGCAACCTACACGGAAGATGCAAGTACATAGCCCAGGAAGCCAACAGTTTTTTCAATACAGACTTTAGTTGCTCTCAAAATGTTTTATCTTTAAGATTCAAAGTGGTTTGGGTTGGAAGGAAACTTAAATATCATGCAGTTCAAGCTCCCCTGCCTTGGACAGGGACACCTTCCACTAGATCAGGTTGCTAAAACCTCCATTTGATGTAGCCTTGATTACATCCAGTGGTGGAGCAACCATTCTCTCTGGCAACCTGTTCCAGTCTCTCACCACCCTCACAATAAATAATTTCTTCTTAATAACTTCCCATCTTTCTTTTAGGCCTTCTTTTGGTACTAGAAGACTACTGTAAGGTCTCCATGGAGCCATCTCTTCCTCATGCTGAAAAATCCCAACTATCTCAGTCTGTCCTTCTAGGAAAGGTGTTCCATCACCCTGGTCATCTTCTTCCACTGGATCAACTTGAGCAAGTCCATGCCTTTCTTACATTGGGGACCCCAGAGCTAACACAGTACTTCAGGTGGGGATAGTGCTATTCAGTTACAAACTTGGAAGACTTGGATAGTCTACTTCCTGTAGCAAGAGGTTATTTTTGGGTGCCTTGTACTATAGTCTCACGCTTTTCTGCACAAAGTATGGAACAAAGAAACTAAGCAACTGTGCGTATAAAATTCTGTTATGATGGAGTTAACTTTGGCTTCCACTAAATATATATATATATGTTTATGAGTTTGCCATTCAGAAAGTTCACATTTGCTCCCTGCAGTTTCCTTTACTTGCTTTTAATTCTTGTCAAAGTTCTTCTCAAAACTGAAAACTTTCAGAGAGCCTGTGACCACTGTGCAGCAGGGCGCAGGACAGAGAGATATTTGGGCCTGTGTGCAAGTGCTCCAATTACTTCAGGGTGATGGCACAACTGATGTAATAAGGCCCATCTCTGAACTCCTGACTCAGGTTCCAATCACTGCTGCCAGTGGAAAACGCTGGAGGAAGAGGTTAACAAGGCTTATTAACTGGTTTAATGATGCACTGCCACTATACCAGAAGCATCTGTCCATACTGCTGCACTGTGTAACCTAAAATGCCTGAGGGAACCAGCTTGGCTTTGCAAAGAACGGGAAAGCCTGTTCAGACAGCACATCCTTCAGGACTCTCCCACACTGGGAACTTGTTCACCCTGTTGCTCCCAGGAACTTACCCCCTTCTCCAAACTGGAGATGGCCTCACCTAAACTGAAAAGCCTACAAATCAGATTCTAGTCAGAACTGGCCATCTGAAAAAAAGCACAACATAGTACCAACCTCTGCAAAATAAAATCATTAATCTTTTCTTCCAAATATAAATGTGTCAGGATATAGAGTTTGAAGACTTCTTGGATGAACTGAGCTTTTTCAGCCTTTTTTTTTTCATTATTGGTGAGGTCATTTCAGTGAAAATAAAACTTTAAAGAACAAAGGTACCACAAATATATCTGATGGAACAGTTGACATTTTTATCCCTTTACAAAGCATCCAGATATTGTTTTTATATTTTTTTTTTAATGCTAAGACCTCTGCTTCACTTTCAGGAAGAAACCTATGAGCAAAACTTACAAATGTTTCTCTTTCCTTGCTGTCACATGTTGGCAACAGTTGATCAAGAAACCCATGACATTAACAAAGTCTGCCTTTTCTAACACTTCCCATACTGTACATGGAAGTGGCAAATGCATACACAAAAAAGAAAGTCTCTAAATAAACCATTTTTTGAGCATATTCCCCTTTGTGAATTTATTTGCCTTCTGAATAAGCAAACATTGCAGAAATGCTAATACACCTTGTGTTTGCAATTCCTGCATTCTTAACAAATAACACTGGTTGTCTTTGAAACACATACCCTTGCACATTCAGTGTGTACCTTATTCACTGCGTATGCTTTTTTTTCAATAATCCTGTAACAGAGAGCTACAAATCCTGCAATTTCTCAGCTGGAAAATATGCACCTTCTGCAATTTAATTATTTATCAATAATGATGGCCAAATTTTGTTTTAAACAATGTGTACATGACTTTTGTCAAGTCCATCTCTGACCAGTGTCACTAAAATTTCGACCAAAGAAAATAATTTTTTCAAAAAAATTATAGGAAAAATAAAAAAGATTAAAAGTCTCTTTTATTGTACCAGAAAAAGTTTGCTGGCAGTTAGTATCACTCCTTATCATATCCTAAGTTTCTTTGGCTTGACAGACTATCTGCTTTAAAAGATAGCATGTAATACACATTCCTGAAACTCCTCTTTAAGCTTATTTCCATATCCATTGCAAGCCTTCACACGCTCTACAGTGTATTTGGGAATGCATGGTAAGAAGTGAATATGGCTTTACGTTACTTTCATATTAATCATACCCAGTAACTACATAAATACAAACCAAAATCATTGGTGTTGAACAATCAAATGTCACAAGCATCTCATGTTTTCAAAATATTCTTAGTGTCCAGTCTAAATACAATTATAACCACACAATTAGCACAGGGATATGTTTGCCTTACTAGCCAATTAATAATAAAATGTGTTTCTTTCTTAAAAGCAAATGATGAAACATACCAACCCAACTTCAGTTCTCTTACACTAACCAACAATGCTCTGAATAAGTAAGGCCTCTAAGCAGACCACACTGGGTTTGCTTTACACTTGCAAAAGTAATAACCTACAATAGCTAATAATGGAAAGGTAGCCAACTCCATTTTCTAATGCCATTTTCAAAGATGTGGTTACAATCCATTTTCTAAAAAGCAGATACCTGAAGTGCACACAGAGAATCTTCACCCTGCCGAGAACTTGGGAAGAGATGCCAGTGGGAGATGGACAAGCCTCAGGCACCAGCAGATGCTGGCATCTGTGCAAAGAGAATAACTCAAAAATAGGCATAAAGTTTCCCGCAATCATTTTGTGGAAACAGGGCCATGATTTCAATACTTGGAGCTCCCAGCAGGTATTATGTTGCTTAAAAATATGAAGAACCAAAGCCTTAATTGCATTTGTAGCACCACGTTCAGGTTTCCCAGGTGCAAGACGGGAACTTTATAACCAAGTTTGAAAAGCAGTAGACTGCCATTTTACTTTTGCTCCATGGCCGAACACAGTATTGTATTAACAGCAGGAATACTCAAGTTTTCAGAGTATCTTTCCCTGCAGCCACAATGTTTATTTATAACTGTAAGGAAAAGGTATGCTCAAATAAAAGATGTGAGACTACACCTAGCAGTCAGGTCTTACATTCACATACTAAGGGAAAGACCCAATACGCTTGTGATTTTATTAAGATGGGAAGATTTTATGCACAACATAAGATCCTTACTTTGCTGCACATTACTAATCTAGTTTTCCAAAGGTGTTGTATTTGAAATTACTCTAAACAGCAAGTGGTTCTGTTCGCTGTACTAGAGAGAAGAGCAATTTCCCAGCAGTCCCCAGCTATCAATCCTCTTGAAAAATAAGCTTGACCACAAGCTTAAGACACCATCTGTCTGAGCTAGAAAATCCCCAAAGGGCATTCCAAGTTATGCTGCAGCAACTGGCATTTCATACGTGAAATGTGACTTCTAAAAACTTTCTATCTGAAAAAGTCTTTTAGTAAAGTAACATTTACTAAATGTGTACACAGTGAAACAGAAAAAATAAAGGAAAAAAGATACTTGGACTTTCATTAGTTAATACTTTACAGACTTTAACTAGATTTAATTTTCTCATTAGTCTTCTTAATTTCAGATAAAGATTCTCACTTCTTTTATTTAGATTGAGTAATTTTTGTCCCTACATTAGGAGTTTTTTGATTGTACATTTATGTAGATGTGTGAAGAACTTGACAACATGGCAAAAATATAAAACATTCTGCTTTCAGAGATTATTACTGTAGTGTGCTATATACTTCCCACTGCATATCAATGATCTCCTTGCCTGCTTCAATGGGAAAAGAGAAGTAAAACAAAAATGGAAAAAAAAGCTGGACAGTCTAATGGCCATTCTTCACAGCTTGGGATTCTCTGCAGCAAACAATGACTACAGTTGACATCAGCATTCCTAATATAAAAAGAAATACTTAGCAACAGAATCCAAGAGCAGAAGGCCATCTTCAAGTTTGATTCTGTCTCTTTCTAGACTAAACCTATGCTAACTTCAGAAAATTCAAGCAAAGTTAATGTTTAAGAATACCAAACAGAATGGCATTTTGGATACTCAGTGTTTTAACTGGATAAACCTTTCCCTGAGCTGGGCCAACATAGGTATCGTATTCCAGTTAAAAACATTTAATTCATGTGCAATTCATCATTACAGGTAGTCCAGATAATTTGGAAAGCTCCACTGTCTAGATCACATAATGAATCAGGCCATTTTAGGAGAAGACTTACCACTAAGATGTATGAAAATAAGAAATTCCGCCTGTCTCTTTATGGTAGATGACTCAAACTGAGGAAGGCTGATGGATTATTCATAAAGAAAAAAGGATCCTACCTATGATTTGCTAAATTACAGAATATGTCAAAGTCTTTAAAAGCAAAAATAATAATCACATCTTGTCTTTCAGAGTCTTTGCTTAACAGACTTCCTGAATTTATATTCCCCAGCTTTTTCTTTTTTCACTGAAGAAAGGCATTCTAGTCACTAAGACGTCTCACAATATCTTTACCTGCTTGTAATTATCTAGGTTACTTCCTCCTACCATTTCTGCCACTCTCATTGCTTATTATTTCCTTATAATGAAAATCAAGGAACTCTTCAAGATTAAGAATTTCTTGTACCTGTCATTTCCTTTTTCTCTTCCATGCCATTAGCCTTTCCTAACATTCACTGTTCCAGTACTTCTAGTACAACTATCTCAGAGCTTCTGGCAGACACTTCTGAAAAATTGTCTACCATTCTTGCAAAATTTTTCTGACCTTTTAAAAACTATTACATATAAAAAATACATTTTTAAAGTCTATAAATGCATATCATTTGGTCACACAGCTACAAACTCTGAATTACAACTTGCCTGCTAAAACCTCCTATTCAGTGAATTTGTTGGAATGTATTTGCATACATACAAATAAACATGAAAATTCTTTGTGTTCCTTTGTGGTTAGACAGCACCTACAGCACCACAGATCTGTTATTACAAGAAAACGCAGTAAAAAATGTTTGATGTCTAAAACTTACTACACATCAGGTCAATCACTTGTTCCATGAGATACTCCTCTAACATCTCGCCCCTCCAGTTTGTTATTCAACTTTAGTGCATAGCCTGTAAGTTTTTTTAGTGCACTGTCTATAAGTTTTACCTTAAACTCTGAAATAGGAATATGGAATCAGAGAATCATAGACTCATTAGGCATTGGAAGGGACTTCGGAAGACCATCCAGTCCAATCCCCCTGACACAGCAGGATCACCTACACCAAGTCACACAGGAACACATATAGGTTGGTCTTAAACATCTCCAGTGAAGGAGACACCACAACTCCACTGGGCAGCCTGTTCTAGTGCTCTGTCACCCTCACTGTGAAGAAGTTCCTTCTCATACTGATGTGGAACCTTCTATGTTCCAGCTCACATCCATTGCCCCTCATCCTATCACTAGAGGATATTGAGAAGAGCCTGGCTCCATCCTCCTGACACCCACCCCTCAAATATTTGTAGACATTAATGAGGTCACACCTCAGTCTCCTCTTCTCCAAGCTAAAGAGACCCAGCTCCCTCAACCTCTCCTCGTAAGGGAGGTGCTCCACCTCCTTCATCATCCTCGTTGCCCTATGCTTGACTCCCTCCAGCAGCTCCACATCCCTCTTGAACTGAGGAGCCCAGAACTGGACACAATATTCCAGATGTGGTCTCACTAGGGGAGAGTAGAGGGAGAGAAGAACCTCTCTTGATCTGATAACCACCCCACTTCTGATCCACCCTAGGATGCTGTTGGCCCTCTTGGCCACAAGAGCACATTGCTGGCTCATGGTCATCCTGCTGTCCACCAAGACTGCCAGGTCCCTTTCTCCTAAACTACTCGCCAACAGCTCAGTTCCCAGCCTATACTGGTACCTGGGGTTGTTCTTGCCCACATGCAAGACTCTACACTTACCCTTGTTATACTTCATTACATTTCTTCCTGCCCAGCTCTCCAGCCTGTCCAGCTCTTTCTGAACGGCAGCACAGTCTGCAGGGGCGTCAGTGATACCACCCAGCTTTGTGTCATCAGCAAACTTGCTGACAGTGCATACAAATTCCTCATCCATAGGATCATAAGATCATAGGATGTTAGGTGTTGAAAGGGACAAAACTATCTAACACAGATCACAGAGGAACACATCCAGGCGGGCCTTGAAAGTCCCCAGAGAAGGAGACTCCACCACCTCCCTGGGGAGTCTGTTCCAGTGCTCTGTGACCCTCACAGTAAAGAAGTTCCCCCTTGTGTTGAGGCGGACCCTCCTCTGCTGCAACTTACACCCATTGCTCCTTGTCCTATCACAGGGAGCAAGTGAAAAGAGCCTGTCCCCCCGCTTCCTGGCCAGCCTTCAGATACTTATAAACATTTAACAAATCTCCCCTAAGTCTTCTCTTCTCCAGACTAAAAAGCCCCAAGTCCCTCAGCCTCTCCTCATAAACCATGCCCTCCTGTCCCCTAATCATCCTTGTAGCCCTCCGCTGGACCCTCTCCAGCAGATCACTGTCCCTCCTATACTGGGGGCCCCAAAACTGAACACAGTACTCGAGGACTCACCAGGGCAGAGCAGAGGGGGAGAAGAACCTCTCTCGATCTGCTGGACACACTCTGCTGGCATCAATGAATAGATTGAACAGGACTGGTCTCAGCACCGACCCCTGGGGCACTCTGCTAGATAAAGGCCTCCAACTAGACTCTGTCCCATTTAACACTACTCTATGACTTCTACCCTGTAGCCAGCTCACAATCCACCTTACTACCCAATAATCTAGACCACACTGCCTCAGTCTGGCTGTGAGGATGCTGTGAGAAACTGTGTCAAATGCCCTACTCAAGTCGAATCATGCTGGTTGGAAGAGACCTCCAAATGTTATCTAGTCCAACTCTCGCAGTGAGCAGGGACATCCTCAGCTATATCAGGTTTCCCAGAGCTTTGTCAAGCCTCACCTTGAATATCTCCAGGGATGTAGCCTCAACCACCTCTCTAGGTAACCTGTTCCAGTGTTCAACTACCCTCATGCTACACAGCTTCTTCCTAACATGCAATTTAAATCTACCCTTCTCTAATTTGAAACCATTGTCTCTCATCCTATCACTGTAGGCTTTTATAAACAGACCCTCTCCAGCCTTCTTGTAGGCCCCCTTCAGGCACTGGAAGGTCCCTATCAGGTCTCCCTTCTCTTCTCCAGGATGAACAAACCCAGCTCCCTCAGCCTGTCCTCACAGGAGAGGTGATCCAGCCGTCTGATCATTTTCGTGCCCCGTCTCTGGACTTGCTCCATCAGGTCCACATCCTTCCTGCATTGAGGGCTCCAGAGCTGGATGCAGTGAGGTCTCACCAGAGCAGAGGCGCAGAATCGCCTCTCTCTGCTGACCACGCTTCTTTTGACGCAGCCCAGAATGCAAGTGTACATTAGTGACTCACGTCCAATTTCTCTTCCACCAACACCCCCATGTTCATTTCCTCAGGGCTGCTTTCTATCACCTCTTCCTCACCGCCTAAGCCTGTAGTGATAGTGAAAATTATTCTGACCCAGGTGCAGGACCCAGTAACTTCATCTTGTTGAATCTCATGAAATTCACCTGGGCTAACCTCTCCAGCTTGTCCAGGTCCTTCTGGATGACCTCCCATCTCTCTGGCTTTTCAACACTGAGCTTGGTGTCATCTGCAGACTTGCTGAACCTGCTATCATTGATAAAAATATTAAACAGCACAGGTCTAGTACAGACCCTTGAGAGACACCAGTTGTCACTGCTTTCCATTTGGACTTTGAGTCACTGACCACTAAACTCTGTATGTGACCATCAATTCAATTCCTTATCCACTGAACAGTCCACCCATCAAATCCATAACTCTCCAACCTGGCAAGTAGGATGTTGTGAGAGACTGCATCAAAGGCTTGCAGAAGTCCAGATAGATTGCATCCACAGGTCATCCCTTGTCCACTGATGTAGTCACTTTGTCATGAAAAGCCACTAGATAAAGTTTGCCTATTTATGGGAATGAAGGTCACAATTCTAGTCCAGTAATAGTAGAATAATACAAATTAGGGTATTGGTATTAAGTAATATTACACTAGCATTTTCCCCAAGGAAGTAAAGAGAACAAAGTCATGATGAGCAATCTGACTACTGCAGGGGAGGGTGGACTATATCTCTTTTAAAGGTCCTTGTCAATAAAATTATTCTATGACTCCGCAATGGTTCTGTGATTTTAAAAGGTAAATCTTCCATTGGTTCACTTTTTAAAGAATATACCATAAACAACATGTCTCGCTACCATTTTTAGTATATTAGGTTGTGGAGAAAATTATTCAACCTATACAGGCACCAGTTTCTATGACATTGTCTTAGTTTGTCCTCGTTAGAAAAGGCGTTTAAATGAACTGGGTTAGATTTTACTATTAGTGCTTATTAGCAGATCAGTAGATCAGCACGCATCTTTGACAACATTTTCACCAGCTTTTAAAATAATTTGTACCTAGCACAGTGTAGATTCAATGGTTAACGGGTTGGACTTGGGAGTTCGCACAGGCAGGGTGCGCAGGCAGGGCTGCAGACGCCGCCTTGTTCTGTTAGGTCGTGTTTCTGTCTTGATTTCAATCTTCTCTCTCCTGTCTTACTCTTGTTGGCAATGGGTGGGGTTAGAAGGTCCAGGGCTAGAGCAGCTGCTAGGAGGGATTCGTCTACCCAGACAATCCCCCTGACAATGGATGTGGCTGTTCAGACTCCTGGCTGCAAGGAATGCCTGAGCCTTATGCTGCTGCAAGAGAGCGGTGCAGGACACACCTGCGTACGCTGTGAACAGGTAAGTGACCTTCTCTCCATGGTAGC
>VXBP01001752.1:81302-117045 GCA_013400115.1 Rhinopomastus cyanomelas | reverse complement strand
TTCGCTGTGACACACATAATGATAATAACAACAACAACCATTAACTCCACCTGCAAGCAAACTTAGAAGTAAATAAATCTTGGCAATGGTATGCAAATGTTCTGGGCAGAAGCAACCTCCAAACTGTTCTCTTACAAGTCCTTTCAAAATGTCCCTGTTGCCCACAGGCGTAACAGGATCTATTTAAAAAGTTCACACAGGTTTAGAGCAGTTTCTCCTACCNGAGCGGTTTCTCCTACCTCTGTCGTACACCATCCTGACCATGCTTCACTCAGATTCTTGTACACTGTGGCCTCAGTCCAAAGTCTAAATTCTCCCACAGAATCTAATGGGACTCCAATTAGGCAGGTGCAAAAAGGATCAGAGCTGAGGATAAACAGAAGGAACCTTGCCCTGTTAGATTAGCCCGTGTAACCCACATGTTCGTTCACTGGTCAATATTGTGCAATACCTGCACCGTTGTTATCAACATCATCACGACCAGCATCACTACTGATCACTGCGGGACAACCATCATTCCTACTGTTATTACTATATAACCCTTATAAGAACTACAATACTTATATCCAAGTCCTTATACATACTAATACCTAAATATTGCCAGCAAACACTTATAAAACCTAATTCCCAATTACTAAAAGCTACACACGCTACGCGTAGCAAAAGGTCAGAACACAACAGAGTGCTAAGGTGTTGAAATGTCTTTGTCACTGATCACACTGCAGAGTCAAAGTACTTAGTGCCCCACAGCGGTAGCACAGACGGTTCCGTCAAAACCTTGACTGCGTCCACCCACCAAACTCGATCTCACGATGTAGCTGTTCCAAAAGACGCACAATTAACTGTTGTAGTCTCTCATTGTCCGTCATCCTACGTGTGCAGCTTGTTCTCTGGCCTGGGCAGTGGCCCACACAAGTCTCGAGTAGGTGTCAATCGAGTATCAATCGATACATGGATGTATTTTAACTGACCAAAGTCTAGAACATGCATGATGTCCGTTTGCCACACCTCCAGTGCTTTCAGTCCCTTAGGGCTTGATCCCAGACCCAGGCCGGGCCCATGATGACTGCACTGATGGCAGAAGCGCACAATGCCAGCTGCATCCCTCAATGGATTTTATGCTGTCAATGGAGGGTCCTTGCATTCTGATGGAACATTTGATGACTCTGTTAGGCTTCTTCAAAAGTATTTCTTAGTGGGGCAATTACAGGGCAGCTAACTGCAGCATCGGCCTAACTGCAGCGTCGGCCACCACAACTGGTCACTGCAGGGGGTTTCACTAGATCAGCTTGAAAGGTCCCTCCAACCCAAAGCACTTGCCTACATTTGTGGCTGTGAGAGCTGAACTAGTGCTGCATTTGGCCCCCAGGCTCTCTGCTCAGTGGTGGAGGCAGATTTACAAAGAACAAGACTCCTGTCCTCCAATGTGCCCACAGTGGGGAATCCTGATGTGGAGCCATGGTCTCAGAACACTTCTCTGAAGTGACAGCCCTGAGCAGCGCCTCTGAGACTGATTCATTTTGAAGCTGTAGCTAGTGGCCAGTATTGAAGGACCAACACCTCTGCAGATCTTTTCTTTAAGTCAGAGCTGTTCACTGCTTTTGGAACAAAAGCTCCCTTCAGATCAACACCAGAGCCAGGGACCCTGCTGTTTTATCTCCTCCAATCTCGTGGCTCAGGTGTGGAGCCATCCGGTCGCAATTGGAGGGGAAATCTCTCTGCTGTGCCATTGTCCTCACTCCGAAGCATCTCTAACCTGCAGAATGAGAGGGTCTTGCAGGAAAAAAATGTGGATTTAAGTATCTGAAACCAGAGGAGGGAACTGATTTCTCCATTTCATGGAGGACAGCTAAGCTTTTAGGGCAAAGGTGCCCTGAGAAGGCTGTGAGTGTTGCAGAGCCCTGCTCTGTGTGTAGTGTGGCTTTGATTGATGAGTTAAACTCCTCATATAGCCTTTGGCACAGGGATTTCTGGTATGTAAATCCCAAGTGGCTTCAGCAAGGAACAAGCACAGAGACACGCAGCAAAGCTGAGGTGGTCTCTACTCCCTGGTGGCAAGCAACAGGAGCAGAGGAAATGGCTGCAGGCTGCACCAGGGGAGATTTAGGCTGGATGTTAAGAAGAGTTTCTTCATCCCAAGAGTTATCAGACACTGGAACAGGCTGCCCAGGGCAGTGCTGGAGTCCCCATCCCTGGAGATACTTAAACAACATATAGACCTGTGCTGAGGAACAGGGTTGAGGGGTGACCTGGCAATGCTGGGTTGAAGATTGGGCTTGATGATCTTAAAGGTCTCTTCCAACCAAACAGGTTCTGTGATTCTGTGTCTGTGCACAGCCAGTTCTGCTTTCTGGTGAAACTCAAGGCTTTTAAAGCTTCTCAGATTCGTAAGGACTCCAGGATTTAGACTATTAGTCAAGTACCTGCATTCCATCTAGGCTGCACATGAGATGCCTACATACTCTGGCATCATTTATAATGGCTGGGGGAGCAGCATGACGATTTCAAGCTCAGATATGATGAGGAGCAAGTCGGATGTGAGGTGTTGCTGTGTTTGCTAGCCAGGTGAAAATGCTGGAGCATCACTAGAGTGAACTGGGTGCTTGGTTCTGCTGTGGTGCCCTGTGGCTTTGCAGACCGGGCTGAGCATCACAGAATCACAGAACATTAGAGGCTGGAAGGGACCTTGAAAGATCATCCAGTCCAATCCCCCTGCCACAGCAGGATGCCCTAGACCAAGTCACCCAGGAACACATCCAGGCGGGTCTTAAACATCTCCAGAGAAGGAGACTGCACAACCCCCCTGGGCAGCCCCTTCCAGTGCTCTGTCACCCACATAAATACATGAAGAAGTTCCTGCTCATGTTTATGTGGAACCTCCTATGTTCCAGCTTACATCCATTGCCCGCCACCCCATCCTCCACTTCTGCTTTTGAAATCCTGCCTTCCTTCAGTGGTTTTGACTGACACTCTTGAACCCCTGCAGCAAACAGCTTGACTCTAGTACTGCAACACAGAGATCCCCCTCATCCCAACCTTTTATTTCCCATATCCAGCCATAAAGCTGGAAAACAGAGCTCCCAGCCTTCCTCCCCCTGCTTGCTCCCTCATCCTGGGATTATTCCCCAAGGCTGCCGCTGGATGAGCGACATTTGCTTCTGCTCAGCAGTGGCAGCCTGATGAGATTTGTGTTGTGAAGTTGCTTGACAAGCCAAGGAGCAGAGCAGCGTGAGAGGAGAGGCTGCTTGGAAAGATGCTCTGCCAGGCAGTGGCTCTGCCTGGCTTTCACAGTCTCCCCAGGGAGGGAGCCTTTCCCTCACACCAGAGGGAGGGGGAGAGGAGAAAGCAACCGTCCCCTCACGCTGACAGCACCCGACTGCCTGGCTCACATCTGCAGCAGGCAAGCCACGGGGAAGGGTCTCTTGGCCCCTACAGCTGCTTCACCTTCAGTTTAAAACTTTCAGCCACTTCCCCAAGTGATGATGGAGGAGCAATATATTTCCAAACTCCACCCAGCAGTGGATTATGGAGCTGGGGTCTTTCTTCTGATCATAGGTGAGTTCTGCCTTCTCAGCCTGCTTGTTTGCACCCACAGGTCTGGAGGAAGCTGGAGGAAGGTGACAGAACATCCACTTCCACCTGGGTTCCTGCATACTGCCTTCAGCTGGATGCCAGGATTCATTTCTGCTCTCTTATTTGCAGTGTTTTGTCTGGATGCTGAAGACTTGCCAGCAGGAAGTTTGTCTCTGCAGCATCATGAGCACTCACAAATAAGTTGGCTGGTGCTTATTCTGGCACCTGACCCCCGTGAACTGGGAGATGTGACTGGATAGTGGAGGGCAGCTTTGGTCTGGCCCTGGCTGGGGGGATGTTCCTTACCCACGAAGAGCAGTTGCGTCTTGGTAGGGTGTCTTGGTGTAAGATAGCAAAGGATTTCCAAACAGCACTTCTGGGCTTTGGTTATAAGGGTCTGCTTGCCCTGTTGAAAGCAGATTTCCAGTCAGATCCAAGTGGGGATGTGAGAGAATCCCAGACTGGTTTAGACTGAAAGAGAGCTCAGAGCTCATCCAGTGCCAGCGCCTCGCCATAAGCCGGGACACCTCTCACCGGAGAAGGTCGCCTAGAGCCCCATCCAACCTGGCCTTGAACACTTCCAGGGATGAAGCAGCCACAACCTCCCAGTATTTACCAGTCTGCTCCAGTATGGCTGTACCTACGTGTTTTGTTTGTTGCACGTTCCCAGGTGATTGTTTATTATCGGGGTAGATGCAGAGACAAGCTAAAGAGATTCAGTTGTGACAGATTTGTACCTGTTTAGGGCTTTCTTTGGACGTGTCTGCCCATCATTGCGTTTTTGGCAATGCACTGAAGGACCAGAGCAAATAGTCACAGGCTGCAGCAGGGCAGGTTTAGGCTGGATGTTAGGAAGAATTTCTGAAAGGGGTGGAACAGGCTGTCGAGGGCAGTGGTGGAGTCCCTGTATCTGGAGGAACTGAGAAGCCACTGAGGTGTGAAGAACATGGTTCAGAAGTGACCTGGCAGTGCTGAGTCAAAGGCTGGACTTGATGATCTTGAATACCTCTTCCAATCCAAAATATTCTGTGGTTTATTACACTTGGGGGGACTTTCTCACTCTCTCTGACTCCTTGAAGGAGGGTTGTGGTCAGGTGGGAGTCTGGCTTTTCTCCCAGGCAACCAGCACCAGGACGAGAGGGCAGGGCCTGAAGCTGCCAGGGGAGGGTCAGGTTGAATGTTAGGAAGCCCTTCCTCACAGAAAGGGTGGTCAGAGCCTGGACTGGACTGCCCCATCCCTGGACGTGTTGAAGGACAGCCTGGCTCTGGCCCTTAGTGCCCTGGTGTGGCTGCTGAGGTGATGTTAGGTCCTGGGCTGGATGAGCTCAGAGGGCTTTTCCAGCCTCAGTCATTCTGTGATTTACTGATTCTGTGATTTGGTTGCACACACCTTCAGTAGTTTCGCTGTGGCACTTCAGAATGGCTTTCTCTGTGAGCAAACCCAACCTTTCTCCTTTCACTGTGACCAGGGAACATGACAGAACCGTTTTCGTCTTTCCCTGCTTCACTTCTGACTTTAGAAGAGACCTTCTCAGTAAAACCTTTGATCCAAAGCAGCTCCAGCACAATGTTCATGTGCAAGAAAAGAGGAAAGAAGCTGTTTGCTGTGTGTTCTTTGACACTGGTTTTGTGAGCACTCAGAAGCCCTGCGGTGCAGCTAAACAAGTGGTATCTGACAGGTACTTTGGCAAAGCAGCCTCTGCTCTGTTGCATGCCTGTGGCTACATAACTGCTCTGGGTTGTCTCACTGCTCTCAGGGACCATCCCGACCATGGCCCAGTGGTGGTCCTGGACCAGCAAGGACCCTGAGGTGCACAGCCTCTACATGTTGGCTACCGCGGTAGCTCAGAGCCCAGGAGGTTTGTGCTGGGGCTCCAGTGCAAAGAGGGAAGGTTTTAGGAAGTTGAGAGCACCAGATGGAAGGAGGGGACAAGCAGGCAGGACAGTAGAAGTAAGTGGGGATACCACCAGGGGAAAGTGAAGGTGGATGGATCTGTTTGCTCTGAACAACCTGCTCCAGTGAGATGTTCCTTGCCCATGGTAGGGGGTTGGAACTGGATGATCTCTGAGGTCCCTTCCAATCTAAACCATTCTGTGATTCTCTGATTTTACTTGATAATGGGTTATACACGATACTGTAAGAGAGTGAGCGGATGGAGAGTGTGGATGTGGGCTATTTGCATGAGACAGGAACCATGGGGAGAACAGGTGGGGTATGGAGAGAGTGGAACATGACACAGAAGTGAAGAGCTACACTGAAGGGGCAAGATGTGGTCTCCTATCCATGTAACAGAAGTTCCCCATGTGGACAGCCTGGTCAGCACTACAGGAGGCTGCAAACAGAAGCCTGAAGTCCTCTTTCCTCTAGCAGATCCACAGGGGAACACAACCTGACTAGGAAATCCCTTCCAAGCAGGGAGGCAGGAATTAAGATGCAAGAGCTGGCTGAAACAAAGCAGTGGATGCTGTGGTGAGAATGCTGAGAGCTCTCAGAACTGCCATCCAGGCGGCATTTTCCATCAGCAGTGTCAGCACAGCATTGCTTTGGCCTGGGAGGTGCTAGTCTCCTTCTCTGGAGATGTTTAAAACCCTCCTGGCCATGTTCCTGTGCGACTTGGTCTAGGTGATCCTGCATCTGGACTAGATGATCTTTCGAGGTCCCTTCCAATCCCTAATGTTCTGTAGTTCTGTGGTTCTGTGCTGAAGTCTGGCTGGTCTCCCCGTCTGTCCTGTCTTTGAGACTTCAGTTCCAGGCTAACAACCAGCTTTTTTCACATCCTTCAAACAGTCATAGAATCATAGAATTGGAATCATAGGTTGGAAAAGACCTTCAAGTTCATCGAGTCCAACCATGAACCCAACGGTCCCAAGGCTACTGCTAAACAGGTTGGAAAAGACCTTCAAGTTCATCGAGTCCAACCATGAACCCAACAGTCCCAAGCCACTGCTAAACAGCTTGGAAAAGACCTTCAAGCTCATCGAGTCCAACCATGAACCCAACGGTCCCAAGGCTAAACCCTGTCCCTAAGCTCCAGGGCTCCACAACTGTGAAACACAGCCAGGGATGGAGATTCAACCCCCTCCCTGGGCAGCCTCTGCCAAGTCCTGAGGACTTTTTCTATGGAGAAGCTTTTCCTAATGCCCAACCTGAACTTCCCCAGTGCAGCTCAGTGGATTTCAGAGCCAGGTTAACCGTGTGATATCACTGTCTGCGCTGACTCCTCTCTTTCAGCCATCCTGACAGTCCTTGGCAATTCAGCTGTCCTTGCCACAGCAGTGAAACGCTCCTCCCTCCTGAAGTCACCGGAGCTGCTCACTGTCAACTTGGCAGTGGCAGACATCGGAATGGCCATCAGCATGTATCCGCTGGCCATCGCATCCGCCTGGAACCATGCCTGGCTGGGAGGAGATGCCTCCTGCATATATTACGCCCTGATGGGTTTTCTTTTTGGTGTGTGCAGCATGATGACCCTGTGTGCCATGGCTGTGATTCGACTGCTCGTTACCAACTCATCCAAATCTAACAGTAAGTAAAAGATGTTTCTGGTTTCTCTGGGCTACAACATTCTGAGATGTACGATGTGGAATGTGGCAAGGAGTATCGGATCAGTAACTAGGAATAAGCTTTGACTTTTAGTCCAGAAGGATCAGATTAAACTCTTATTTAAACAATGAGGTTTCTGACTTCTCATGAACAAGTGGAGCTACCTGAGAGTGAGTGTCTTGCTGGACCAGACTGTCTCATCTTCCTATGTGTGGGCAAGCACATATAGTGAGATGCTAGAAGAAGGAGCCTTCTCCTGCCATTGCTGGTCTTGGAGCCAGTACGTTTGGGGCCAACTTAAGGTTATAAAGCTGCCTGAATTACTACTCTTTAGATCAGCACTGAGAGCTGCACTCCAGTCTCACCCAATCCAGGGACACTCTCTGTTTCTCAAGAAGACTAAAGGTTAGGGGACGGCAGCAGCAGCAGGCTAGGAATCAGAATCATCACGGCTGGAAAGGACCTTCAGGATCACCAAGTCCTGCCCTCAGCCCAACATCTCCCTAACCCCTAGACCACGGTCTCAAGTGCTTGATCTACTCGTATTTTAAACACCTCCAGGGATGGAGACTCCATCACCTCCCTGAGCAGCCTGTTCCAGTGGCCAACCACTCTCTCAGTAAAGAACTTCTTCCTCAGATCCAAACTAAACCTCTCCTGATGCAACTTGAGGCCAAGAATACTTGTAGCCACCATCATTGTGTTTGAGAAGTTATGGCATATCCACATATGCTTGTTCTCCCTCTTTCTTGCAGGTAACAAAATCACCAAGAACACTGTTCTTACCCTGATTACTTTAATCTGGCTCTACTCCTTGCTCTGGGCCATTCTGCCCTTGGTAGGCTGGGGTTATTATGGCCCTGAGCCATTTGGCATCTCGTGTACAATAGCCTGGAGCCAGTTCCACAACTCTTCCAATGGCTTCTCCTTCATCCTGAGCATGTTCCTCATGTGTACAGTGCTGCCTGCAGTGACCATCGTCGCCTGTTACTTGGGGATCGCCTGGAAGGTTCATAAAGCCTACCAAGAGATTCAGAATATTGACAGGATCCCTAACGCCGCTACACTGGACAAGAAGTTGACGTTGGTGAGTTGTCCCAGTGCCGAGAAGAGTCCGCAGTAATCAGGAGCTTGCAGAGAACGGTCTCTGCTCAGGCATGGCTCAAAGTGGGGGGATGAAACACTGGAACAGGTTGCCCAGAGTGGTGGTGGAGGCTCCATCCCTCGAGACATTCAAGGTCAGGCTGGATGAGGCTCTGAGCAACCTGTTCTAGTTGAAGATGTCCCTGCTCACTGCAGGGGTTTGGACTAGATGACTTCTAAAGATCCCCTCCAACCCACGGTGCTCTATGATTCTGTTCTATGATGGTAGCGACAGGACTAGGGGGAATGGAACTGGATGGTCCTGTGGTCCCTTCCAACACAGACTGACTGTATGACTTGGTCTGGGTGATCCTGCTGTGGCAGGGGGATTGGACTGGATGATCTTTCGAGGTCCCTTCCAATCCCTACTGATTCTATGATTCTATGACCCCTCATTGCTTTTTCTAGCATTAACCAAAGAGGAAGATGTGGGTCTCACCAGTCTCACCTGTGCTCTCCACTCCTCAGAGGAGCAGGAAGGTTCTGAACACTATGATATTTAAGTAGCTCCATCAGGGTAATGTGGGTACTGTGCAGCTTGCTAAAGCTACAGAAGTTGCAGCCAAGCTTTTCACAGACACACAGATTCCCAGTCATGCTGGAATAGTTCTCGAGTCCTTTCAGGTGGTAGCTGGGGTGGAAGTCTTGTTCTGTCATCGATAGATCCGTTAGGAGGGAATAAAAGCACAAATGCACAGCGAGCAGCTTCAGGAATTCAGGTGTGGTTCCTCCTAACACCACACCCCTGGCAGCACAAGCTGAGCACTGAAGCCTGTTTCACAGTATCACAGCAATGATAAGGTTGGAAAAGACCTTAAAGATCATCCAGTCCAAGCTAAATCCAAATAGACCAAGTAATCCTAACATCTAACATCTAGATCAGGCCACTCAGCACCTCATCCAGCCCAACCTTGAACACCTCCAGGGACGGTGACTCAACCACCTCTGTGGGCAGCCCATTCCAAAACCGGATCCCTCTTTCAGTGAAAAATCTTTTCCTAATGTCAAGTCTAAACCTCCCCTGATGGAGCTTCAGACTATGACTTCTTGTCCTGTCTCCAGTGGCCATGGAGAAAAGACCAACCCCTGCCTGACTACAACCACCTGTCAGATAGTTACAGACAGCGATAAGATCACCCCTGAGCCTCCTCTTTTCCAGACTAAACAAACCCAGCTCCCTCAGCCTCTCCTCATAGGGCTGATCTTCCAGCCCCTTAACCAATCGAGTTGCCCTTCTCTGGACTCATTCCAGCACCTCTTAAACTGAGGGGCCCAGAACTGACCACAATCCTCCAGGTGTGGTCTAACCAGTGCCGAATACAGGGGAAGGAGAACCCCCCTTGACCTGCTGGCCACACCATTCTTAATGCAGGCCAGGATGCCACTGGCCCTCTTGGCCGCCTGGGCACACTGCTGACTCATGTTAAGTTTCCCTTTCAGATGGCCATGCTCATCTCGGCGGGGTTCCTGAGCTCGTGGACACCTTACGCAGCAGCCAGCTTCTGGTCCATATTTAACTCCAGCGACTCCCTACAGCCCATCGTCACGCTGCTGCCCTGCCTGTTTGCCAAATCCTCCACGGCCTATAACCCTTTCATCTACTACATCTTCAGCAAAACTTTCCGCCGTGAACTCAGACAGCTGCAGTGCTGCTGTGGCTGGCGAGCTCACTTCTTCAGCCCCGACAACTCGGCTGAACACCCCGCGTCGATGATGTGGAGTGGCAGAGACAACGTCCGTCTCTCTTCGGCTGCAAAGCTGGGCACCCAGGGAGCTGCCGCTCGCTGAACCACAGCGATGAGGTCACAACGCAGGTTGAAATGTGGGCTTCTCTTGTGGGTCCAGACGAGGAGGAAATGCAGCCTGTGGGGTCGTTCCTGCTTCTCTTACGCCAGATACAGAGGTCTAAGTATGGATTCTTAAGCGACGCTCAAATGTTGTCTTTAAGCTAGAGACAAAAAACCCCCCTTCCTATTTTTCTCCAGGATTTCCACTTCAGAGGAAATAGATTTAGATACTAAACCTAAAACCATGCAAATTAAACTTATTTTCAGGGAAACAGCTATAATATAATAAGAGCTATAATACAATATAAAAGAGGGTTTAGTAACTGATTGGGGTTTTTGTCTTGTACTCTTTTTTAATGCAACCCAGCTGCAAACTCTTGGCTCTGTCAGTAAAACAGCCATCAGAGAAAACTGTAGGTCAAAGACGAAGTGTTAACCAAGTAACTGCAGCTTTTCAGCCACCCAGATGAAACATAGGGGTAGTAGCTACTCACTCCTGACAGATGGATGAAGACAGCAGGTCCAGATCCTTTAGCACACACTGAGCTCTGCAGTGCCTGTGTCCTCTCTTGTGTGCCTCTGTCTGACTGCAGCTTCAGGGATTCCATGAAGATAATGAAAATTAAATTTACTCTTTGCATTTCGTCCGTGGTTTTGTGGTTGCTCCTGCATCCTGCCTGTGCTGGCTCACACACTTGGGAGAAGGCATAAAGGACTATTTTACTTGCTGTCCCTTTCTGTGTATCCTAGTTTCAACCATCCCCTTTTCTTGAAGGAATCCATAAGTTGGGGATCCATTATATATAAGTTGGGGATAAACAGACTCACAGAACTATTGTGGCTGGGAAAGACCTCTAAGATCATCCAGCGCAGACCAGGAACTAACATCATCACATCAGCCACACCAGGGTATTAAGGGCCAGAGCCAGGCTGTCCTTCAACACCTCCAGGGATGGGGACGCTGCCACTGCCCTGCGCAGTCCAGTCCAGGCTCTGACTACCCTTTCCGTGAGGAAGGGCTTCCTAACATCCAACCTAACCCTCCCCTGGCAGCTTCAGGCCCGGCCCTCTTGTCCTGTCTCTAGTTGCCTGGGAGAAGAGCCTGATCCCCATGCGACTGCACCCTCCCTTCAGGAAGTTGTAGAGAGAGAGAAGGTCTCCCTGAGAATCCTCCAGCCTGAACATCCCCAGCTCCCTCAACCTCTCGTCATCAGACTTCCTTTCCACACCCCTAAGATGTTTTGAAGGTAAAGGTTTAGTTTGGGAGTTTTGCCCTGGGAGGCTGCAGCCTCACTTTATGGTGGGATGTAAAGAGCAACAGGGTGACCACAGTGCAGGAGAATGCCCCTTGTAGGACCCTCACACCCCATTTCCCTCGTTTGGATTCCACAAAGCATGTGTATAAATCAAATTCCTTCTCAGAGGAAGATGAAAACAATGAGAATTGAGGATCAATTTACCTGAAGAAAGTTCGACTGCTAAACAGACAGGGACAGCAAGAACAACACTGGACTGCAACAGCCTTCATTTGAGAAATGGTGACGTACTGGGGAAGGGCAGTGATGTAGTCAGAGTGGGCTTCTAGGTCTATGATGCCTGCTAAGAAAATCACAGAACATTAGGGATTGGAAGGGACCTCAAAAGATCATCCAGTCAGTCCCCCTGCCACAGCAGGACCACCTAGACCAAGTTGCACAGGAACATGTCCAGGTGGATTTAAAACACCTCCAGAGAAGGAGACTCCACAACCCCCCTGGGCAGCCCCTTCCAGGGCTCTGTCATCCTCAATGTGAAGACGTTCCTTCTCACACTGATGTGGAACCTCCTATGTTCCAGCTCACACCCACTGCCCCTTGTCCCATCATTAGATAACACCGAGCAGAGCCTGGCTCCATCCTCCTGACACCCACCCTTCACATATTTATAAACATTAATGAGGTCACCCTTCAGTCTCCTTTTCTACAAGCTAATAGACCCAGCTCCCTCAGCCTTTCCTCACAAGGGGGGTGTTCTACTCATTTCACATTCAAAGGAAGTCCTCTGCACCACCCAAAGAGCTGCACTACATAGTTTATTTATCAATAAATCTGGGGGAGAAAAAACAAGCCCAAACAAACCCCTCTGTTGAATTCCCTTCATTCCCTGAAGCTCTAGAGATGAAACGTTCCGGTGTGTCCACCCACAAATAATCCTCAAGTAGAACAAGCAGAGAATTTAGAACTTTCTTAGAAAGCACAAAACACCAGGTCAGAAGGCATTGGAACCAAAGGGGTGCTGCTGGCCATCCCTTGCTGATGATTACGTTCTGCAAGCGATTAGTCTAAGGCTGGTTGTAACAGCTGTGTAATGTGTGAGTAACACTTCAGCATTACATCGATTGCTGCCTCTTCTCCAGGCACTTCTCAATTTCATCCAACACTTGGACAGCTGCTTTCGGGATACGGGTGCCGGGGCCAAACACATTGGTGACACCGGCTTCATACAGGAAGTCGTAATCCTGTGCAGAAAGAAATGGAAGGTCTGTAGGTAACAGCACAGCAGAAAATTGGCTACTGATTTGTATACAGGTTCTCCTCCCCCTCTACTCTGCCCTGGTGAGACTGCATCTGGAGTATTGTGTTCAGTTCTCGGCCTCTCAGTTCAAAAAGGACACGAAACTGCTTCAGAGCATCCAGCACAGAGCCACGAAGATGCTGAAGGGAGTGGAGCATCTCCCTGATGAGGAAAGGCTGAGGGAGCAGGGTCTCTTGAGCTTGGAAAAAAGGAGACTGAGGGGTGACCCCATCAATGTTGGTAAATATGTAAGGGTGGGTGCCAGGAGGATGGAGCCAGGCTCTGCTCTGTGTCATCTAATGACATGACAATGGGTTATGGTTGTGAGCTGGAACAGAGGAGGTTCCACATCAATCTGAGAAGGAACTTTTTCCCAGTGAGGGTGACAGAGCCCTGGAAGGAGCTGTGGGGTTGTGGAGTCTCCTTCTCTGGAGACATTCAAAACCCTCCTGGTTATGTTCCTATGTGCCCTGGTCTAGGTGATTCTGCTCTGGCAGGGGGATTGGACTGGATGATCTTTCGAGGTCCCTTCCAGTCCCTGGTGTTCTGTGATTCTGTGATTCTGTAATCGGGGTATGCTCTGTCCTGGATGTGGGGCCTGAGATGGAGCGTGCAGCAAGCGTCAGAGACAGGCTGCACCCCATCGAGGGAAATAAGGGTCAAAAATGGTAGTTAGGAGGTAAAAAAGGAGTGTTTTAAAAAAAGAATCTGTGGCAAAGGTGGTTTTTCTTGTTTAGAATCAAACTGATGTCAGATCCTTGGAAAAGATTCAAAAGCCATCTGAATGTGACCCTGAAAAACCTAATGTAAAGTTGATTTCACTTTTAATTTTGAAGATCCTGCTTGGATCAGGTAACTGCCTGTAGCCTCTTGCAGTCAAAGTAATTCTAATTTAATGATTGTCCTGAATTTTCAAGAGGACCTGAGAAGCAGCTATGTAGCCCCTGTATGGGATCTACTACACCTTTTTCAACCACAGGCTGGTAGAGTCTCATTGAGACTGAACAGAACAAAATCAGTCGCTTAGAAAAATGTTGTAAGCTGTATTTGTTCAGTCTAAAAGGGTCACTCCCGGACACTTGGGCTACAAAAGGAAGAGGTCTGGAAAAAGCTGAGGGTAACAGTTGGATGCAATGAGCTTAAAGGTTTCTCTCCAACCTAAAGAGTTCTGTGATTCTGTGAAAAGGGAGATAACAGGACATTTGTAAGCAAAGCCAGTTGGAATCTCTCTAGAGAGAAGGTGACCGTACAGGTGACCTGCAGAGGCAGGCACACCGTGCATCAGCTAAGGGAAATGAAATGATCTGGCTGCAAGGGAGTTCAACAAACTGTTCAGGGGAAACAGCCAGATGGGGGAATGAGAGGCAACACTGAGTCTGGTGATGGGGAACGTCAGGAGAGGCCAAAAAGTGAGTGAGTTTGCACCCTGCACACATGGGGACCTGCTGCTTGTGTTAATCCCTAGCTGTGCCTTTTCCAAACTGTTATTTGAGGTCATAAAGTCTGTTAAGAAAGGAATTAGCCTTTATCAGTCACATGACAGGTACTGGTATCAGAAACTCTTGAACACAAAGACCTGAGGAACCCTGTCTTTTCACAAGTTAAAATACCATCCAAGAGATGCTGTAAGTTAAATCAGGACACAGTGCACAGAAAACCCATCAGTGAGAGCTGACAGCACTCTACAGCCATCCCATAGACCTGTGCTGGCCCTAGTGACTGTACACAACAGCCTTCAGTGCTGTAAATCCCCTCTGACATTAACAGGATCTAGGAAATAGCTAAAAGCAGCACAGACACAAATAAATCTGTCTCCTCGTCTCGATGGAAATGATGTTGACCCATACCTGAGGCGGGATGACACCTCCACACATGACAAGGATGTCTGGCCGGTCCAGGGCATTGAGTTCTTTGATGAGCTCAGGCACAAGAGTTTTATGACCTGCTGCGAGCGTGCTCACGCCGACACAGTGCACGTCGGCATCAACGGCCTGCTGGGCCACCTCACGAGGCGTCTGTACAGAAAGAGGATTAGGTGACACAAAGTAGCTCCCGTCTGGCTGCTGAACAAGCAAAACAGGGTCTGGTTTTGTTCCATATCTTTATTAATGACTTTGATGATGGGATCAAGTGTCTCCTCCGCAAGTTTGCTGATGACTCTAAGCTGGGTCTGGCCAATTCTGATGGCTGTGCAGCCATGCTGGAAGACTTGGACAGACTGGAGGGTTGGGCAAAGAGGAATTTAACGAGGTTTAATAAGTGCAGAGCCCTTCACCTGGGAAGGAGCAATGAAATTCCTCAAAATAGGTTGGGGGATGATCTACTGGAGAGCACTTCAGTGGAGAGGGATCTTGGAGTTCTTGTGAACAGCAAGTTCTCCATGGAACAGCACTGTGCTCTGGTGGCCAAGAAGGCCAACGGAATCTTGGGATGGATCAAGAAGAGTGTGTCCAGCAGATCAAAGGAGGTTCTGCTCCCTCTCTACTCTGCCCTAGTGAGGCCACATCTGGACTATTGTTCTGGGCTCCCTGGTTCAAGAGGGATAGAGACTTGACTGAAAGAATTCAACTGAGGGCCACGAGGATGATTAAGGGACTGGAGCACTTGCCTTATGAGGAGAGATTGAGAGACCTGGGACTTTTCAGCCTGGAGAGGAAAAGGTTATAAGGGGACTTAATCACTGTCTATAAATCCATGAGGGCTGGGTGTCAAGAAGAAAAAGACCATCTCTTTCCACTTGAACCCTGTGATAGGACAAGGGCATTGGGTGTCAGCTGGAGCACAGGAAGCTCCTTCTCAATAAGAGAATAAACTTCTTTACTGTAAGAGTAACAGAGCACTGGAAGGGGCTGCCCAGAGAGGTTGTGGAGTCTCCTTCTCTGGAAACTTTTAATACCTGTCTGGATATGTTCCTGTGTGACCTGTCTTAGGTTTTACGATCCTGCTCGAGCAGGTGGGGGTTGGACTCGATGACCTCTGGAGGTCCCTTCCAACCCCTAATGATCTGTGTATCTGTGTATTGCTGCAGTTGATACCGCTCGGTCATACCTGGAAGAGGGGACCTATATCCACGTCAAAGCCAATGTCTGCAAATCCCGTTGCGATAACTTTAGCTCCTCTGTCGTGGCCATCTTGACCCATCTTAGCAACAAGGATACGAGGCCTGCGCCCCTCATGCTCCATGAACTTGTTAACTCTGGTGGTAAAAGGACACATTGCATCATCGTAAGTCACTGAGATTCATCAGAAATATTTCCACAAGTGAAAAAACCACCGGCTGGTCTTGTGAGTCTGCAGACGGTGTTAATATTCATGTTACCTCATTGCTAACTGACTCCTTATATTTACCAGCCTCAACAATAAAAGTGCTCTTGTCTAAAGAAAAAACACTCCAATACTTTTCTGCTTCTCACTGAGAAAACGCTGCATTCTCCAGGGGTTGAAGGAGCTGAACTACAACCAAAGAAACCACTGTTTTAGCGTAAGGACCTCAAATAAATACTTTGAGTTAAAAAACACGATGGTGATGTCCTCCAGCACAACTACTTTCACGTTATTGTTGTGAAGCCATCAAGTAATTCCCTTTTATGAGATCCTGGAACTCTTTAATGTGGAAGTTCCAACACAGCAGGGACTTCCAAGCATCAGGTGACATCACTACCCACTCCAGCACTTCAGCCTCTTTACCCAAGAGGACAGCGGCAAAGGCAGAAGCTGACAAAAGGCGCAGACACAGACAGGCGAGTGTTTTCACGCTTACTGCCATCCTCTGATGCTTTCTCCCTTGTGATGTGACTAAGTAACCCCTGTCACACATACCCCACAGACTGGAAGTTGTCTCAGACAGATTCTAAGCCTCACAATTTTAGGAAGAGTAAGAGTGAAGTTGCAGGAATAACTTGTGGGCAGATCAAGACCAGGTTTGGTAAATATGACTCGTTGAAAATCATAGACTTGTTTAGGTTGGAGAAGAACTTCAAGCTCATCCAGTCCAACCCTGAACCCAACCCTGAACCCAACTGTCCAACCCCCTGTTAAACCCTGTCCCTGAGCTCCAGATCTCCCTGACTGTGAAACACGGCCAGGATTCAACCCTCTCCCTGGGCAGCTTCTGCCAAGGCCTGAGGACCCTTTCCCGGAAGAAGTTTCTCCTCATGGTCAGCTTAACCTTCCTCTGGTGCAGCTTGAGGACATTTCCTCTTGTCCCTATCCCTTGTTCCTTGTGAGAAGAGACAAACCCCTACCTCCCTTTTCAAGGAGAGAAACCTACATCCTCCCTTTCAAAGAGTTGTAGACAGTGAGAAGATCTTCCCTCAACCTCCTTTCCTTCAGATTCATCAGCACCAGCTCTCTCCTCTCAAGGTTTTTTCTCCAGACTTTTCCCCAGCCTTGTTGCCCCTGTCTGGACCTCAGTCTTTCCTATACTGAGGCCCAAAACTGAACCCAGTACTTGAGGTGTGGCCAGTGCCCCGTACAGAGGGACAATGATGTTATTCAGGTTTGAGAAAGGTGTATTTTAGAGCACGGTCAACAGCAGATTGATCTCATGGATTAAATGGGAGGTTGCATTTGGCTTCCTGGGAAGCTGTTCTCACCTCTTGATGGCATGAAGGATCTCATCACTCTCTCCAAACTCCTGGCGATAAGCTCCGCTCACCATTCGGTCACTGGCCTTATGCTCCCCAAACACCTTCTTCATTGCATCGGTTATTTCTCCAATGGTGCATCTAAGACACAGAGATGAAATATTAATGGTATCAGGAGGTTTATATGAGAAAAGAACACAGAAGCCACTGGCAGTGGCTCAACTATTGGCCCTCCTGCAGGACAAACTTATTTACACCCCTTTGGTGCCACAATTCTGAATAGCTGACTCACCCCACAGTCATCCAGCAACAAGAGTATTGTTTAAAACATACTGTTTTGCTGCTATGAGAAGGGATGTTACCAGTGACAAGGCAATGGGAACCACTGTGTGGCAAAGTATTTCAGGAAACTCTATCAAATTAGGTGGAATGGGAAGTAGGAAGGTGGTTGTCCCCCTGGACTCGGCACTGGAGAGGCTGCATCTTGAGTACTGGGGCCAGTTTTGGGCACCTCAGTCAAATGGAGATACTGCGGTGCTGGAGCGAGGGCAGAAGAGGGCAACGAAGCTGGGGAAGGGCCCAGAGAATCAATCTGATGAGGAGAGATGGAGAGAGTTGGGGCTGTTTAGTTTGAGGCAGAGGAGGCTGAGGGGAGACCTCATTGCTCTCTACAGCTATCTGAAAGGACACTGCAGACATGTTGGTGCTGGGCTCTTCTCACAGGTCGTTAGAAACAGAAGCAGAAGGAAGGGCTTCATGCTTCAACAACGGAGGGTTAGATTGGACATCAGGCAGAAATTCTTCCTGGAGAGAGTGGTCAGGCTCTGGAATGGGCTGCCCAGGGTGCTGCTTGAGTCCCCATCCCTGAATGTGTTTAAAAGTCACTTAGATGTAGTGTTGGGGCATCTGGTTTAAGGGTGAACATGTAGAGTAGGGTTGGTGACTGGACTCGTTGATCTCAAGAGTCTTTTACAACCTGAATGATTCTATGATGATTCTATGATTCTAAATGTTCTCAACTTGGGAATCTTTTGGGGGCTCAGACTGCACGATCATGCATTTGGACTCAAACTACATTCAAAATAGTAAACAAAAGAGAATTAGAAAGCAAGAATGTATAGAAAATAGGGAAGCCTAACTTTTAAACTGGAATTTGTTTGCCTTTCCCTTAACATTTGTATTTTAATATTTCTTCTTCTGCTCCTCTACTGCTGGCATAGCTCCTTTCTCCACTAAGAAACTGGAAAATCCACTTCTATTTTGCTGTTTTACAGCACTTGCAGGATGCCAGGAAGCTCAGCAAGCGTTCCCTGAGTTCTCACACGTTTCTCACTGATAAAAGAGCTTTTCCAGGATATTGAAATCATCTTATTAATGTACTGTACTGCAGTCTGATATTACTGAACTGACTGATGTGATTTCATTCTAGAAGAAGGAATGAAAACAGACCTGAAAGCACCTGAGGTGACAAAACTAAACGTTCTGCTGGAGTCTAAAGGTCGCCTCACTCTCTTACATCTGTGCCTGGCTAAGTAAACTTAGTTCTCTTTCCATCATGAAGTGTTTTCACACCAATCCGTGGCGCAAGGAAGGATGAAGCAACAGACCATGATAAGATTGTAAATATCCATTCTCACATCTCAGATGCTCCTTAAGCTCCCTGACCTATGAAAAAGCAGGGTGACAGAGAAAGCCAGTTGCATCCTGAAACTGAGAAGAGTCTGAGCCATCGAAGCTGTATGTATGAACAACACCACTTCACATGAGACTCCCTGCACCCATATTCTGTGTGAGGAATGAAAGCTTAAGAGTCTGTACTCGCTCACACCTCCATACCTTGCACGTGCTGCTTCCACTGCAAGCTGCAGTATGTTGCCCTCCCCGGTGGCAGCACACTGTGACAGAGCAGCAAGGCACCGTTCGGCTGCTGCTTGATCTCTAGTAGCCTTCACCTAAAGTGGAGGAGAGAAATATTAATGCAAACAAACTATAAATTGAATTAGGAAGTCGAATGTGTAAGAGTTTCTGAATTCAAACACCAATTCTGAAGACATGGACTTCTCCTCCCCCTCTACTCTGCCCTGGTGAGACCACACCTGGAATCTTGTGTTCAGTTCTGGACCACTCAGTGCAAGGATGCAGAACTGCTGGAGAGAATCCAGCACAGAGCCACGAAGATGATGAAGGGAGTAGAACACCTCCCTGACGAGGAAAGGCTGAGGGAGCTGCATCTATTTAGCGTGGAGGAGACCATGGGGTGACCTCATTCATATTTAGAAATATGGAAAGGTCAGGAGGATGGAGCCAGGCTCTGCTTAGTGTTATTTAATGATAGGACAAGGGGCAATGGGTGTGAGCAGGAATAAAGGAGGTTCCACATCAATGTGAGAAGGAGCTTGTTCACAGTGAGGGTGACAGAGCACTGGAAGGGCTGCCCATGGTGGGCTGTGGAATCTCCTCTTCTGGAGATGTTTAAAACCGACCTGGGCATGTTCCTGTGTGACTGGATGTAGGGGATCCTGCTGTGCCAGAGGGATTGGACTGGATGATCTTTCGAGGTCCCTTCCAACCCCTAATGCTCTGTGATTCTGTGACTTGTCAATTATCAATAGATGCTACAGATTTCAGACTGATTAGAAGGGAAAAGGTGTCTCAGACACTAAATACAAGTCCCTCAATTAATAACTCTAAAGCCATTTTATCTACATTTGCACTAATTATGGAAGTGGATGTTAATTTGGTTGATGGTTCCACAGCCCTGTCCCTTAATAGCATCTGATAAGAGGCACCAAAGGTCTGATTAAGTAATGTGACAGAATTGCAAAGCAAAACATTGCAAAGCTGTTTCTTCTCTTAATTTTAATATCATTTCTTACTTTTAATCTTATTTGTATCATTACTTAAGATTTTGTCTTAATTTTAATTTTCTATCTTGAGTTTTAGTCTCATTTTTCATTTATCTTATTTATTACATTTTATCTTGCTATTTTTTAATCTTATTTTCAGGAAGTGCCAAGTTCTCCATTTTGAAAGGTCAGATGTATTTATGAGACTGAAAGATGGTGATTTCAATCAAATTAACATCACAGAATCATTTTCCTTTGGATTCTAGCACTTTGTTTCTTGGGACTTTTTCATCAGCCTCCACTGAAGCTGAACAGAAAAGCAGTTTCTCTGCTAAAGGGTAGGGCTGGTTCTCAGAAATCTGAGGGTCAAGTTTCTGAGAGGTTCTTTTTCATAGAACCACAGGGTTGGAAGGGACTTCCAAAGGTCATCTAGTTCAACCCCACTACAAGCAGGGCCATCACTCACCAGACCAGACTGCCCAGAGCCCCATCCAGCCTGAGCTTGAATAGCTCCAGGGATGGGGCCTCAAGGTCCTTAAGTTCTAGCTGCATTTACAAAGCAATTCATTTTTAAGAGAGCAGTCCCTACCTGATTGATCTTCTCGATCTGCTTGCTACGGACTGAAGTGTTATCGATGGCCAGGACTTCCACCGTCTCCTCTTTCTCTAGCTGATGCTTGTTTACTCCAACAATCACCTCAGCCCCTATCACCAGAGGAAACACCAGACACTCAGAACACATTTGCAAACTACTGCGAGGAGACACAGTGTTAATTAAAGCAGCAAAATCCTGAGCCAAGTAACACAGTGTTTTGCTTTAGATTACACACATTTCAAACAGATCAAATTTGTTCTCAGAGGAAGGACTTCAGTCTGTATTTTCCATCAATTATGATAACATCTGGTTAGATGACGAATACTCAACTCAAAAAAAAGACTTGAAATTAGTGGAAAACCTCCCTGCGGAGGAAAGGCTGAAGCTGTGTCTCTTGAGCTTGGAAAAAAGCAGACTGAGGGGTGACCCCATGAGTGTTGATCAATATGGAATGGGTGGGTGTCAGCAGGATGCAGCCAGGCTCTGCTCAGGGGCACCCAATGATAGGACAAGGGACAGTGGGTGTAGGTTGGAACAGAGGAGGTTCCACATCAGTGTGAGAAGGAACTTCTTCCTGGTGAGGGTGACAGAGCACTGGAAGGGGCTGCCCAGGGAGGATTGCGAAGTCTCCTTCTCTGGAGACATTTCAAACCTGCCTGGCTACATTCCTGTGCGACTGGATCTAGGGGATCCTGCTGTGGCAGGGGGATTGGACTGGATGATTTTTCAAGGCCCCTTCCAATCCCTAATGCTCTGTGATTCTGTGAAATACAGCACTATTTATCCTGCAGAGTGATTTGGTAATTATTCAGTAATACACATCAACACTTTTCCTCTTCTGAACTTTATATAAACTGAATCTTACTAAATTAAGCAGAAGTGCCCTGCTCTCTGTTAACTTTTCTGATTTACTGGACAAATAAGAAAGTGAAGATTCTACCTAAATTCACATCTCCAAGTGAATAGAAATTGATTTATCACGTTGGAAACGTGTTTTAGCTTTCAGCCAGCACAGTTTTCACAGCTGGTTTTATCTGCACTGCCTGATATCATTACTACACTCTTCAAAGTCACTTTTACCTTGGAGAAAAGGAGACTGAGGGGTGACCTCATTAATGTTTATAAATATGTGAAGGGAGGGTGTCAGGAGGATGGAGCCAGGCTGTGCTCAGGGGCACCCAATGACAGGACAAAGGAAAGTGGGTGTGAGCTGGAACAGAGAAGGTTCCACATCAGTGTGAAGGAACTTCTCAATGAAGGTGACAGAGCACTGCCAGGAGCTGCCCAGGGAGGCTGTGGAGTCTCCTTCTCTGGAGACATTTAAAACTCTCCTGGCCATGTTCCTGTGCAGCTGGATCTAGGAGATCCTGCTGTGTCAGGGGGACTGGACTGGATGATCTTTTGAAGTCCCTTCCAATACGTAATGTTCTGTGATTCTGTGAAGCAATTTGCCATGGGAGACAAAACACAGAACTTTATTCTGTATTATTTTGAGTTTTATCCATCTTAATTTAAGACCTGTTTCAACTTCATCCTTCAAATAATAAAGTTCATTAACAAAAAGGGCACTTCTCAAGGAAAACCAAAAATAGTTCTTGAAAAGACTCTTTCTAGTGATTTGTGTAAGCTATTGTGACATAAAAGGGTGTTTCCATACTGGTATTGTGTTCCATACATACTGGTAGCTCTTTCCAGAAGCTTTCACTTGGAAGTATTGGATATAGCCCAGAGAGCCAACCATGCCCCCGGCTGCAGCAAAAGAAGCAGGGACAGTTGGTCCAGGGAGGGGATTCTCCCCCTCTAATCTGCACTGGTGGGACCCCACCTGGTGTCCCCGGCCCAGTTCTGGAGTCCTCAACCTCAGAAGGACAGAGAGCTCCTAGAAGGGGTCCAGAGGAGAGCAACTCAAATGATTCAGAGGGCTGCAACACTTCCCCTCTGAGGACAGGCTGAGCTAGTTGGGGTTGTTCAGACTGGAGAAGAGGAAGCTCCCAGGTGACCTTCGAGCAGCTTTCCAATCGCTGAGGAGGGCTACAAGAAAGCTGGAGGAGGGCTTTAGACAGGGGTAGCAGAGGGACGACAAGGGGAAAGGGTTCCAGACTTGAAGAGGGGAGATTCAGGTTGGACAAGAGGAACAAATTCTTTGCTGTGAGGGCAGGGAGATGCTGGAACAGGTTGCCCAAGGCAGCTGGGGCTGGCACATCGCTGGCAGTGTTGAAGAGCAGGTTGTCTGGGGCTCTGAGTAACCTGCTCTAGTGAAGGTGTCCCTGCCTCTGCAGGGGGGTTGGAACTGGATGATCTTTGAGGTCCCTTCCAACCTTGGCCATTCTATGATTCTATGATGTTCTGGATCTGTGAATGTAATGAAACTATTACCATTCTGATCTAGGGTGGGGTGTCCCTGCCCATGGCAGGGGGTTGGAACTGGATGATCCTGTGGTCCCTTCTAACCCAGACTGACTGTGTGACTTGGTCTGGGTGATCCTGCTGTGGCAGCAGGATTGGACTAGATGATCTTTTGAGGTCCCTTCCAATCCCTAATTATACAAAGGGGTTTCCCTTCTCCCCTTCATCTCCCTGCTCCATACCAGAGTCAATCCTGGCTTGTCTGCGGGCTGCGCACTCTTCAATGCGAAGTTTGGGAATCCCCTCAGCGACAGCTTTGGCCATTCCACCCATTTCTTCGATCTCCTCAATAAGCTGAGAAATGAAGAGGGTTGAGAAAGAAGAGGTTGAGGAGCAGCAAGGTTCACAAAATGAGCTTTGTGCTACCACCCAAATTTTATTGATCATTGTCTCTTCAGTCACAGAATTGTTTAGGTTGGAAAAGACCTTGAAGATCATCAAGTCTAACTACTGATCTATTGATCTAGTTCCAGTCTGAAGCTCCGCAAGTGGTTCCTCTCTCTGCATCTCTGACTGCAGGTTTTGGTATAAATTAAGAGACATCTCAAAACAAAGAGTGTTTTTATTGCCACAACTCCATGCATTCATTAATGGTGTTTATTGTTGTTCTACCAGTAGCAACCACTGCTGAAACAGCTTCAAAAATCAAATATCCCTCATAACTAGAACAAGGCAAATGCTGCCCCTGTTTTGAAAACAGGTTAAAGGAAGATCCTGGGAACCCCTGACCTATCAGCTTCCCCTCTGTGCCTGGGAAGATCACTGAGCAGATCCTCTAGGAAAGTCTCCTAAGGCTGATGGAGGACAATTTGATGTGACACAGCCAGAACAGTTTTGCCAAGGGCAGTGAGCAGGGAGGTTGGACTAAATGATCTTTGAAGGTCCTTTCCAACCCAAACTACTCTATGATTCTGCTTTTTAACTCTTTTTTTTCTTACATATAAAACAGAGATCCCAGGAATAACAGGAGACAGCAATACAGAGCACTCCTGGGGAGAGGGATCTTGGAGTTTTTGTGGGTAGCAAAGGAAAAATGGATCAGCAATGGGCCCTGATGGTCAAGAAGGCAAACAGGCTGTTGGGATGGATCAAGAGGAGGGTGTCTAGCAGATCAAAGTAAGTTCTTCTACCCCTTCATTCTGCTTTAGTAAGATTGCAGCTGGAATACTATGGCCAGTTCTGGTCTCCCCAGTTCAAGAGGGTCAGAGAATTAACAGAGAGTTTAACACAGAGCTACAAGGGTGACTGGGTGTCTGGAACAACTGGTTTATGAAGAGAGATTGAGAAGATTGGGACATTTTAGTTTGGAGAAAAGAAGCCTATGAGGCGATTTAATCTCCATCTATACATCCATGAGGGCTGGGTGCCAAGAGAAAAGGAATCCTCTCTTTTTAATGGCATCACACAGGACAAGAGGTGACAGGTGCCAGCCTGAACACAGGAAGTTTCACCTCAATCTGAGGAAAAACCTCTTTACAGTCAGGGTTATTAACTATTGGAAGGGGCTGCCCAGGGAGGGTGTGGAGTCCCCTTCTCTGGAGGTGTTTCAGACCCGGCTGGACGTAGTTTTGTGGAGTTGATTGAGGTTCTGCTTTTCAGCCTTTTGTATCCTGCTTGAGCAGGAGGGTCGGACTCAATGGCCTTTGAAGGCTCCTTCCAACCATAATAAACTGTGTAAACTGTGTGCCTGTAAACAGGGAGGTTTTCAGTGCCTAAGGGGCTTAGATTATTCATTTCACACTGTGCTATTTCCCTTCTGGATGTAGTCTATGAGAGGGGTGAAGTCTGTCTCTAAATTTAAAGCATTCTTTAAAGTTCACTTACAAAGAAATCACTGAAGCATGAGTGTAAAACAACATCTGCAGTTACCAACTTACCCAACAGTCCCTTTAAAAGGACTTTTCTCAAAGCTCCTACATCTAAAATTCTCCCACAAAAGGTTAAGTAAACTGACCTTTAGAGCAGCTTCGTAGACTTCGTTGGTGAGGCACTCCATGAGGTAAGATCCCCCCCAGGGGTCAGCCACTTTAGGAATGCCCGACTCCTCCTGAATGATGATCTGCGTGTTCCGAGCGATGCGAGCGCTCTTCACCGTGGGCAAGCCCAGCGCTTCATCGTAGGAATTGGTATGCAAGGACTGCGTTCCTCCAAACACCGCCGCCATCGCTTCAATTGTCGTGCGGATAACGTTGTTGAAAGGATCCTGGAAGGACAAGGAAAGCTCTGAAACTCATCGTCTGCCACGGGGCTGAGGTAAGTTAGTGATGCTCACGCTGCTGCAATGGAGTGAAGACAGGATTCCCCACTGAAACATTATCATCACTGCAAAAGCATCCAGCCAAACTGATAAATCACTTGGGATAGAGACTGATCCAAAAAACCAGTCAAAATGATCAGTGTGTATGTAAACAGAATGGAATCACAGAATCATGGATCTGTTTGGTTACAACTGTAGGACATTCTAACTCGATAGCATCTATAAATTGCTCAGCCCACACCCTATTTTACATGAAAAATAGGTGTTTGGTTTTTATAGATGTATATATTTACATCAAATATAGATGGTTTCATGGTGAGTTCATTTTCACGCAGCATCATAGAATCATTTAGGTTGGACAAGACCTGCAGGCTTATTGACTCCAACTGGCCCAGACCACTGCCAAGCTCTGTCCCTGAGCTCCAGATTTCCCCAGCTTTCCCAATTCAACCCCCTCTGGCATCCTCTGCCAACGCCTGAGGACCCTTTCCAGGAAGCAGATTTTCCTCATGGCCAACCTAAACTTCTCCTGGGGCAGCTTAAGGCCATTTCCTTTTGTCCTATCACTTGTATCTTGTGAGAAGAGACCAACCCCCACCTCTCTACAACCTCCTGCCAGGTAGCTGTAGGCAGCAGTATATTTAGTGGTGTTTCAAAGAGCTCAATCAAGCCAAATTGGAGAGGATGGAACAGGTAGTCCCAGTGTCCTGCATCCTCAGATGGATGCAGAAGGCACAGAAATACAGTCAGTATTACAGAATATAACCTCAGCCTTTAGGACTGCATTTTAGACACCTAAGCAGGGGGATTGGACTCGATGATCTTTCAAGGTCCCTTCCAATCCCTAATGTTCTGTGATTCTGTGATTTGTACCTATGTACGTGCCCTTACAACTGAAGAGGAATGAGAGATGAATGCATTTTTTGTAATGTTAACTATTTTTGCACTTGAACACCACTTTTGATCTGGGGACCTGCACAGGCCACTCTTCAGGAAACTATACTGTTGAAGTTTGACGACTTCTTCTAAGTAAACACTTCATTTGCTTTGAAATTAATAATAAAACCACAGCACAGAGGTCAAATAATGTTGATCGTAATCACAACCTAAAAATAACTTGTGCTGCATGACTTTGATTGAGATAGAGGCCTTGAAGCCAGAGCTGGAAGCCAGCTCCGACCTCACTTGGGCAACTACATACAGTCCAGTGGTTTATTTTCTTGCTGTGACACTACTGAACCGGAAGAACAGCTGGTGCATCCAGTTTCAAGAAAGCAGACAAGCTCTTCCCTTTTCAGCAGTGAATCAGGGCCATGAATGACTGTCTTGGCTGCTCAAATGAATTCTCAAGCCACTAATTTTGAGAAAAACATGTTTTGACTTCCTCCTTCAGCTGCATTTTGAAAGAAAAACTTGCAGGACAAATGCTCTGAAGTCATATAAGCACCTATCTGCAATCCTCTACTTAGCAGTTTGGACTCTACTTCCAATTCTTTACTCACTAGGGAGCAGACTCACTTAGGATGATGATTCCGGGATGAAAATGAAGCCAGACAATGAGAAGTGAGGCACTGGGACGCTGCCTGTGACCATCTTGGGATCCTTTTGTGAATACAGTCACAAACCTTTAGTTTCTGCCCTTTTAGCTGAGCTCTGCAGGGCAGTGCAGAACAGGGAGGTGTTCTGTAAAGGTGATAGGAGTCCTGTTTCTAACCTGCTCAGTGAGTGACCAGCCCGAAGTCTGACAATGAGCTCTCAGCAGGAGAGATTTGGGATCCTTTGGCTTAAACATCTTCTCTATCAAGTGAGCCCACAGCCGCCGCCCTGCTCTCATCTTGGCTATTTCCATATAGAAGTTCATGCCAATCCCCCAGAAGAAGGAGAGTCTGCAATAAGAGCACATGGACAGGATAAAACATTAAACCATTCTCATAACTCTCTCAGCAAAGGAGAAATCCTACTGCAGGGGCTCTGATTAATTTACTTTTAAAGAAATAACCCAGGTGTAAGATGTTAGAAATGTTACTGGACTCTAAAGCCAGTTGCTACTGAACAAGACATATTTATGCCAACAGACTACAAACATGCAACAATAGTCCCTGGACTGCTAAATTATTCCCATGGAGTGTTTGGGGGGAGTCCTATGTCAAGTGATGCTGCAGCAAGTTACTAACACAGACAGGGACTTTCCTGTGCCAGGAAATGCTGGCACATGTAACTCCACTGTAACCAGTGGAGTTACAGTCACAAACTGCTTACAAAAGGTACACTGTAACTGTAACCAGTGGAGTTACAGTCACAAACTGCTGACAAAAGTTACACTGTAACTGTAACCAGTGGAGTTACAGTCACAAACTGCTTACAAAAGGAAAACACTACATATTTTAAGATCACAGAATCACAGAATCATCATGGCTGGAAAGGACCTCCAGGGTCATCCAGTCCAACCTTTCTCCTAGTGTCTAACCTCTAGACCATATCTCTAAGCGCCACGTTCACTCATTTCTTAAACACCTCCAGGGATGGTGACACCACCACCTCCCTGGGCAATCCATTCCAGCATCTAACCACCCTCTCAGTAAAGAATTTCCTTCTAACATCCAAGCTAAACCTCCCCTGATGCAACCTGAGGCCATTTCCCCTCATCCCATCATCACTAATTGGAGAGAAGAGAGCAACACCAGCCTTGCTACATCCTCCTTTAAGGTAGTTGTAGAGGACAATAAGGTCCCCTCTCAGTCTTCTCTTCTCCAGAGTAAACAACCCCAGCTCCCTCAGCCTCTCCTCATCGGCCATGTCCTCCAGCCCCTTCACCAACTTGGTTGCCCTTCTTTGGACTCGCTCCAGCACCTCAATGTCCCTCCTGTACTGTGGTGACCAAAACTGGACACAGCACTCGAGGTGCGGTCTCACAAGTGCTGAGTACAGGGGCACAATCACCTTCCTGCTCCTACTGCTCACGTCGTTTCTGATACAGGCCAGGATGCCACTGGCCTTCTTGGCCACCTGGGCACACTGGTGGCTTACGTTCAGCCGGCTGTCGCTCAACACCCTCAGGTCCTTCTCCACTAGGCAGCTCTCCAGCCACTCTTCTCCAAGCCTTAGAGTTGCTGGGGGTTGTTGTGGCCAAAGTGCGTGACCCGGCACTTGGCCTTGTTAAACCTCATACAACTGAGCTCAGCCCATCCAGATCCCACTGCAGAGCCTCCCTACCCTCCAACAGATCGACACTCGTGCTCAATTTTGTGTCATCTGCAAATTCACTGAGGGTGCACTCGATCCCCTCATCCAGATCATTGATAAAGATATTAAACAAGACTGGTCCCAAAACTGAGCCCTGAGGGACACCACTTGCATCCTTTTCTTGATGGTTTTAATCAAAATTCAAATCAGTTCAATACTGGATGGAATATCAGCGAATAAAGGCTGGATCTTTTTCAATAACATCCCATCTGATCTGGCCACAGATGTCAGTTTGATTCAGGTGACTCTTAGGGTTTGAATGAGCAACAGGCCATGTGAACCAGTCCTCTGGTGCTTTAGAGTTTACATACAGCTGGGGAATCTGCGAATCAGCTGCAGCGCTGAAATGGCGCTTGGGCCAGAACAACCCCACGCAACGCTACGGGCTCGGGGAGGTGTGGCTGGAGAGCTGTCTGGCAGAGAGGGATCTGGGGGTTCTAATTGGCCGGAAGATGCAGGGGCATTGGACTAGATGATCTTTCGAGGTCCCTTCCAATCCCTAAAGATTCTGTGATTCTGTGAATATGAGGCAGCAGAGTGCCCAGGTGGCCAAGAAGGTCAATGGCATACTGGCTTGTATTAGAAATAGTGTGGCCAGCAGGAGTAGGGAGGTGATTGTCCCCCTGTATTCAGCACTGGTGAGGCCACATCTTGTGTGCTGTGTCCAGTTTTGGGCACCTCCACACAAGAGAGATGTGGAGGTGCTGGAGCAGGTGCAGAGGACAGAAACAAAGCTGGGGAAGGGTCTGGAGAACAAGTCTTATGAGGAAACACTGAAAGAGCTGGGGCTCTCTAGTTTGAAGAAGAGGAGGCTTAGAGGAGACCTCATCGCTCGCTACAACTACCTGAAAGCATGTTGTGGAGAGGTTGGTGCTGGTCTCTTCTCACAAGCAATTAGTGACAGAACAAGAAGGAGTGGGTTCAAGTTACAACAGGGGAGGTTTAGACTTGATATCAGGAAAAGCTTTTTCACAGAAAGGGTGGTCAAGCACTGGAATGGGCTGCCCAGGGAGGTGGTTCAGTTGCCATCCCTGGATGTCTTTAAGGATCGTTTGGATGAGGTGTTGAGGGATATTATTTAGGGGTGAACTTGTAGAGTAGGGTAGATGGTTGGACTCAGCAATCCCAGGGATCTTTTCCAACCAGAGAGATTCTGTGATTCTGTAAGTCTGCTTGGTACCACGAACCACACAATAGCATCAAAGAATCATTGTGTTGCCCAAAACAACCTGACTCTACTAAAAGTTCTCAGATACTGTTCTATAGAGTCTCTAAATCCCACTCAAATCTAAGGTTTGAAGAGACTTCCAAGATCATCAAGTCAAACCATCAAGCCAGTGACACTAGGCACTAACTATCCGAAACTACAACATTCCCTTTAAAAGTCACTTTTATATTTAGGGAATTTGCAACTGTAAATCACAGAATGGTTTAGATTGGAAAAGACTTTTAACATTATGAAGTCCAACCATGAATCCAATGGTCTTAAGGCCACCAATAAACCTTACTCCTGAGCTCCATATCTCCCTGACTGTGAAACACAGCCAGGGATGGAGATTCAAGCCCCTCCCTGGGCAGCTTCTTCCAAGTCCTTATGGCCCTTTCCAGGAAGAATGTGTCCCTCATGGCCAACCAAAACTCTGCAGAGAGATGTTCTCCTCCCCCTCTACTCTGCCCTGCTGACACTGGAATCTTGTGTCCAGATCTGGGCCCCTCAGTTCGAGATAGACACAGAACTGCTGGAGAAAGTCCAGTGCAGAGCCACAAAGATGATGAAGGGCGTAGAACATCTGCCTTACGAGGAAAGGCTGAGGGAGCTGGGTCTGTGGAGCTTGGAGAAAAGGAGACTGAAGGGTGACCTCATGAACGTTGATAAATATGTGAAGGGTGGGTGTCAGGAGGATGGAGCCAGGCTCTGCTCGGTGTCATCTAGTGATAGGACAAGGGGCAGTGGGTGTGAGGTGGAACAGAGGAGGTTCCACATCAATCTGAGAATGAACTTCTTCAGAGTGAGAGTGACAGAGCACTGGAAGGGCTGCCCATGGTGGGCTGTGGAATCTCCTCTTCTGGAGATGTTTAAAACCCATCTGGGCATGTTCCTGTGTGACTTGGTCTAGGTGGTCCTGCTGTGTCAGGAGGATTGGACTAGATGATCTTTCGAGGTCCCTTCCAATCCCTAATGTACTGTGATAGTGTGATACAGGTTTTACAGTAGTGAGTTCACCACTAAACACGATTTCTTGAGCTCACCTTGGTGCAAACTCATCGATGGTAAGGCCAGCTTTAAGTCCAGTTCTGCAGTACTCCAAGCCATCTGCTATCGTGTAAGCTAGCTCCAGAATGGCGTCGGCTCCTGCCTCTTGCATGTGGTAGCCACTGATTGAAATGGAGTTAAATTTTGGCATATACTGCAAAAATGAAACACAGAAGAGCACAGTTAAACAGAAGGAAAAGCTTTTTCACAGTGAGCGTAACAGAGCCCTGACCTAGGAGGCCCGGACAGCTTGTACTATCTCCTACTCTGGAGACATCCCAAACCCACCTGGATGTGTTCCTGTGGGATCTGCTCTAGGAGAACTTGCTCTAGCAACGGGTTAGACTGGAAGATCTCCAGAGGTCCCTTCCAACTCATCCCCTTCTATGATTCAGAAAGTATCTTTCTCAGTTACAGGCTGAACGCCACCTCTTTAATCAAAAGGCAACTAAGAAAGCAACTGGTAGTACTGGACTTCCAGTCATCGGTTCAGGACTTCAGTCATTTCGTTACCTTCTTGCCATGATTAGATTTTGCAGCAGAATTTCTTCAAAATTTGTCTTTGTTGCTGCTTACAGCTGTAGAGCATTTCATAACTATGTGACTTACTTCCTTTGCAAAGAACAGCCTGTCTGCTCCTCATCTCCAAGTCCCCACCTTCCTTTCAGGCTTAGGCTTGTCTTCATCAGACTTTGATTGAGAGCGACTTAAAAATCTTAACTTTTATGCTGTAAGTGATTTGGGATCTTAACTTCTTGGGCAGGTGCCAGGAGGATAGAGCCAAGCTCTTCTCGGTGTCATTGACAGGAAAAGGGGCAATGGGTGTAAGCTGGAATACAGGAGGTTCCCCATCAATATGAGAAAGAACTTCGTCATGATGAGGGTGACAGAGCACTGGAATGGGGCTGCCCATGGGGGATGTGGAGTCTCCTTCTCTGGAGATGTTTAAAACCCACCTGGGCATGTTCCTGTGTGACCGGATCTAGGGGATTCTGCTGTGTCAGGGGATTGGACTGGATGATCTTTCAAGGTCACTTCCAATCCCTAATGTTCTGTGATCCCGAGTGATTCCGATTCCATAACTTCCCCAGTGAAGTGATCCTGCTGTGGCAGGGGGATTGGACTGGATGATCTTTAAGCGTCCCTTCCAATCCCTAATGATTCTACGATTCTATGATTCTCTTCCCAACACTTTCCACAATCTCATCACTCTTCATAATGACAGGTCACCCCACCTGTCTTCTGCTTTGTCCTTGTAAAGAGTTTACTAGATGTCAGAACAGGAGTGAACACACTTAAACACCGAGTACCTTTGAGGTGTACTGGAAGATGTCGGCAATAATCCGCATCGATGGCTCTGGAGGGAAAATGTAGGTATTCCGGACCATGAACTCCTTCAAGATGTCATTTTGGATTGTCCCAGTCAGCTTGGCCTGAGGCACTCCCTGCTCTTCACCAGTTACAATGAACATTGCCAGCACGGGAATGACAGCCCCATTCATTGTCATCGACACAGACATTTTCTCTAAAGGGATTCCATCAAAAAGGATTTTGGTGTCTTCCACTGTATCGATGGCAACTCCAGCCATCCCCACGTCTCCTCGAACTCGTGGGTTATCCGAATCATAACCACGGTGGGTTGCTAGATCGAAAGCAACAGACAGTCCCTGCTGGCCAGCTAAATGAGAAAGAAAAAAACCCCAAATCAAATAAAAAATCAACAAAGAGAGACACTCCGAATATTAGTTATATTAGAACTTGGTGTTTATTCATCAATTTTATTTGTCATGGTCTAGAGCTATGTGTCAGCTCTGAAGCTCATTGATAAAACTTTAAATCTCTGCAGAGTTCCAAGCAATAGAAATGTCAGCAACTATGGGATTTGAGAATTATTTTTCAGTGTTCTTCTAAATACAAAGAGCTTTAATTTGAATTACTAAAAAGCCATTGAAAATAACTAGGCAAAATCAATCTACTATGCTAAATAATTCAGTATTAATCATAGAATCACAGAATCACAGAGCATTAGGGATTGGAGGGGACCTTGAAAGACCATCCAGTCCAATCCCACTGCCACAGCAGGATCCCCTAGATCCAGTCATTAGGGATTGGAAGGGACCTCAAAAGATCATCCAGTCCAATCCCCCTGCCACAGCAGGACCACCTAAACCAAATCACACAGGAACACATCCAGGAGGGTTTTGAATGTCTCCAGAGAAGGAGATGAGACTCCACAAATCCCCTGGGGAACCCCTTCCAGTGCTCTGTCACCATCACTGGGAAGAAGTTCCTTCTCATATTGATGTGGAACCTCCTGTTCCAGCTTGAATCAGAGACTGGTAGGGGTTGGAAGGGATCTCTGGACATCATCTAGATCAATCTCTCTGCAGAGCAGGATCACCCAGTGCAGATGCCACAGGAACACATCCACGTGGGTTTGGGATGTCTCCAGAGCAAAAGATGATACAAACTCTCTGGGTAGCCTGGGCCAGGGCTCTGTCACCCTCACTGTGAAAAAGTTTGTCCTTCTGTTCAAATTGAACCTCCTCTGTTCCAGTTTGTACCCTCTATCACTAGGCACCACTGAGAAGAGCCTGGTGCCAATCCTCCTGACACTCATCCTACTGATACTTGCAAGCATCCTCAATCCCCTCCCCTCAATCCCCTCCTCTCCAGGCTGAACATCCTCTTCCCATAAAGAAGACACTCCAGTCCCTGATCATCTTGGTGGCTCTGCATGGCAGCCTCTCCAGTAGCTCATAGAATCATCAGGGATTGGAAGGGATCTCGAAGGATCATCTAGTCCAATCCCCCTGCCACAGCAGGATCACCTAGACCAAGTCATAAAATTAGTCAGGGTTGGAAGGGACCACAGGCTCATCCAGTTCCAACTGTCCCCTTGCACATAGTTCACCATATGAACGTTCCCCATTGCTTTTCCACAGTAACACAGTTTCCTACATCAGCTGTCTCACCTTTAATGTTGTCCTTGTAGAACTTATTGCTCTCTTCCACTGTGCTGAAGCCGGCGTATTGGCGGATGGTCCACGGTCTGTACGTGTACATGGTTGGGTAGGGTCCTCGAGTGTAGGGTTTCATCCCTGGTAGCTCCTCGGGGAAGTCTTCTGTGTCCCTTTTGGAGTATAAAGGCTTGATGTCGATCCCTTCTGGGGTGTGCCAGATTAAATCCTTTGGATTCTTGCCTTTCAGCTGCTTTTCAGCAAGGGCAGCCCACTCAGGGTGCAGCGGCTGCCGGTGCAGTGAACGCCATGAGAGTCCCCAGGCTGGAAGCTGCGCCAGGCATGAGGAATAGAGGGGCCTCAGGCACAGGAGAGCATCCTTGGCTCTCAGCATGTCTGTCCTGCTGGTTGGTGAGTACAGGAGAAGCTGGAGAAGATAATGACAGGTACATTTTGCTGATCATAGAAATTCTACATGGGAGATGGGAGCATGAAGAAATCAAGCAGTTTGATAAAGCCAAAATTATTAGTGAATAAAAAAAATAATAGAATCACAGATTGGTTTAGGTTGGAAGAGAGTTCAGGAATCATCTAGTCCCAACCCTCTGTCATGGGCAGTGACACCTCTCACCAGACCAGGTTGGCCAGAGCCTCATCCAACCTGGCCTTGAACACTGCCAGGGATGGAGCAGCCACAACCTCCCCAGACCAAATGGTTCAGTGCCTCAGCACCCTCACAGGGAGGGATTTTTTCCTAGTAATTCATGCAGTTATTCACTGTGTTGACAGAAACCCCCTCCCTTTGTCTTTCTATCAGAAAACACATTAGGAAAAATAACGGAAAACCTTTTCATTGTGACGGTGAGAGAGTCCTGTCACAGGCTGCCCAGAAATAGCATGGAGTCTCCTGCTCTGGAGACATCTCAAACCCACTCGGATGTGTTCCTGTGGGACCTGCTCTGTGTGATCATGCTGTAGCAAAGGAGTTGGACTAGATGACCTCCAGAGGTACCTTGAACCCCCATGGTTAGGAAGAATTTCCTTACTGAAAGAGCTATTTGGCATCGGAATGGCTTGCCCAGGGCTGTGGCGGAGTCCCACTCCCTGCAGGTACTTAAAGGCCGTGTAGACTTAGTGCTTAGGTATAAGGTTTAGTCCAGGACTTATCACTGCTGGCTTAATGGTTGGATTAGATGATCTTGAAGGTCTTCTCCAACCTAGAAAAAGGTTCTGTGATTCAAAGGCTGGATTTGATGATCAAAGGCTGGACTTGATGATCCTAAATATGTCCTCTAACCAAACATACTGTGTGATCCCATAACCCTGCAGGTGTGAATTCCGTATTATAATGAGGGTATAACGAGGGTGGTTCAGCAAGGGGACACCCTCACTTACATAACCTTAACTGGGCTTTGAGCAAGCAGGTCTGGGGAGAGGTGTCCCTGCCTATGGCGATAGGCGGGTGGAACTAGAAGATTTCTGAGCTCCCTTCCAGCCCAAACCCTTCTGTGGCTCTACGGCAGACCCTTAACACCCTCAGAGGATCCTCCCGGCCCCTGCCGATCCGTGACCACGTAGCCAGGCTGGAAGGGCCACCTCAGCCTCCGTTACCTCGCAGGAGGATCGAGCTGCCGCAGCCTCTTCCCTCTCCACCCCCCTCCTCCGATTCCCTCACTCAGCACAAGCTCAGACCCCACAGGACCGTCGCCAAAACCTCCTCTTCACTCCCCACCCCGTTACCTCCTGCGGCCCCTCGGGCTGACCCCGCACTGCGCAGGCGCCGGGTGACGTGACACGGGAACGGGGCGTGCGCGTGAGCGGGGCGGGAACCGCTTAACGGCTGCCGCGGGACGTCGGCGGGAGCGCTCTGAGGACGAAGAGGAGAAGGAGGCGGAGGCGACACCAGATCCCTGAGTGAGTCCCTGTGGCGGGATGAGCTTCTCCGTGTGGGATTCTCGCCGGCTTGTCCCGCAGTACCGGGGGGGTTGGGGGTACC
>VXBP01001752.1:66719-81283 GCA_013400115.1 Rhinopomastus cyanomelas | reverse complement strand
GGGGGGGGGGGGCCTGTAGAGCATTGAGGACTACGAGTCCCATCATGCTTTTCGCTCGGTGAGGCCGTGGCCGTGTAGCGGGACCCGCGTTGCGTCTTGGGCTTGCTGAAGGGGCGGGGGTGAGGAAGGAAGCGCAGGTTGCAAAACATCTTTAAGATCGTTTAGATCAGCCACTCCCTCAGCGCTTCCATGGCTTTGCAACCCCTCCAGACACAGAGACTCTACCACTGCAGTGGGCAGACCAAATCTAGCACGCCTTTCAGTGAAGAAATTCTACCTAATATCCAACCTAAACCTCCCCTAGTGCAACTTGGGGCTGTTTCTTCATGTCCTATGGCTTGTTCTTACGACCCCCACCTGGCTCCAACCTCCTAAAGTTCAGGGAGTTGTAACAGGTTGGACTTGATGATCTATGAGGTCTCTTCCAACCTTAGTAATACTGTGATACTGTGAGTTGCAGAGAGCCAGAAGGTCTCCCCCGAGCCTCCTTTTCTCCAATTGAACCTTCCCAGTTCCCTCAGAGCACTAGTACTCCAGCCTCTTCCCCAGCAATGTTACCCTTCTCAGGACACACTCCAGCCCTTCGATGTCCTTCTGGCACTGAGGTACCCAGTACCGAACAGTCTACCTGATAGAGAGACCTTCCTCATCTTTCCTATAGGCCCCTGAGTGGCTGAATTCCCCCCACCTCCAAGGCTCTCAGCCCGTCATCATGGGGGTTGTCACAATGTTTGTCATACTTATTTTTAGGTCTGAGAGGAGCACCTCCAATGCCTTCTGACCAGTAAAAGTGGTCCTGCACGTAGCTAAATATCCAAGTCTTAGGTTTTAGGTTAGGAGAAATGCAAACATTTGGGCTCAGTTAAACACTGGGTATTGCTGTCATTTTCATAGAATTATAGAATCATTAGGGATTGGAAAGGACCTTGAAAGATCATCTAGTCCAATCCCCCTGCCACAGTAGGATCACCTAGACGAAGTCATACATTTAGTCAGGGTTAGAAGAGGCCACAGGATCATCCAGTTCCAGCTCCCCTACCATGGGCAGGGACACCCCACCCTAGATCAGTCTGGCCAGAGCCTCATCCAGCCTGGCCTTAAACACCTCCAAGGGTGAGACCTCCACCACCTTCCTGGGCAACCCATTGCAGGCTCTCACTACTCTCACGGTGAAGAACTTCCTCCTCACATCCAGTCTGAATTTGCTGGTTCTTGTGTGGTTCGTGCTGTGTGGATTGTAGTTGCTGGTTATTGATCTTATTTCTGTTTCCTCTCTCTCAGTCCATTTGGTTCCCAGATAATGAAACGCTTCCACACGTCTTCCAGTAAAATGAGGGAGAGTGTTGCTGAGGAATCAGCAAGAAAACAGCTGAAATCACAAAATCTTCGAGGGTTTTCCAGCAATAAAAAGGGAACCGGTGGAGAAGGAAGGAACCAGCATCAGAAAAGAAAGGTAATTGTTATGCAGAGACTATTTTTCAGAACCCAAAAACCCTGAGCTGAATGAACTCAGGCATTTTCATTGCTGTTCAAAGTCATACACTGCAGCTCTTTAGAACTGGTTCTTAATGATCAGGCAGCGTGTCCCTCTGCTTGACCACTGAGCTTCTGAATGGGAAGATCTCATGATGTGGCTGCAAAGCCAAACATCTTGTGCAATTTTTTTGTGTCATGACTTCATTCTTGGAATGGGAGAAATTGCTTTCCTTAGCCTGCTTGAGATTAATTACTGTTCTACAGTTCAAAAGCTTTTTTTCATGGTTGGTGTCATTAGATCACAGAAGCAAGCTGAGAATGGTTTGGGTGGGAAGAGACGTTTCAAGCACATCTATTGCAATACCCTGCAGCGAGCAGGGACATCTCTAACCAAAGCAGGTTGCTCAGATCCCTGTCCAACCTGACATGGAATGGTTCTAGGGGTGACTGGGGCTTCTACCACCCTTCTGAGCAACCTGGACTGGGGTTTGACCACCTTTCATCATTGTTTCTTCTTGAATCTTCTTGTAATTTAAACCCATCATCCCTTCTTTTGACACAGCAACCTCTGCTGAAAAATTTACTGTCTTCCTTACTGACCCCTTTAAGCCCTGAAAGGCCACACTAAGGTTTCTTCAGAGCTTCTCCAGCTGAACCCCACAACTCTCCCAGCCTTGGCTCCACAGCATCAGGTTCCACCCTCAGAGCAACAGTTCTGGGACTGCCTCTGGCTCTGCTCTACCAGCTCCAGGTCTCTGCTGGGCTAAGGAGTCCAGAGCTGGACCCTACCCTGCAAGGGTGGGGGTTTCACCAGAGCAGAGCAGAAAGGCAGAATCCTGTTCTAGATGTGTGTCAAGCACTGCCATGCTTTCACTCATCTAACAGTGGGTGACATCTAGTCGCTGAATGTTTACAGAGCAGAAGGTGTTTCAAAATTGCCGCGTTTGCTGTAAATTTTTCTCTTCAGCAGGTCACTCGGGAAGTCAAAAGGAAAGCTAAGGAACACGAGGACCATTCCCCTGCAGGTGGGATTACAGTCTTCCCTTTGTCTCGAGCAAATTTAGTGTTTTCAGAAATACACTGGAAGTCATAGTAGTACCTGGTGTGTTGAAATCATAGAGAAGTTTCAGAGTTTTCTATCTGAAGCTTAAGAGTCTTAAGTCTGGCTTGTGCTGAGGTGAACATACTTCTGTGATGAGGCCCCTGCTGCATCAAGATTCTTCCTTATGTGTGTTTGCATTCTTATTCGAGGTTTTCTCACCAGTATCCCCAGAGAGAGGCTCTCCTCTCCCTCTGCTCTGCTCTGCTGAGACCATATCTGGAATCTAATGTCCAGTTCTGGGCCCCTCAGTTCCAGAAGGACACAGAGCTGCTGGAGACAGTCCAGCACAGAGCCACAAAGATGCTGAAGGGAGTGGAGCATCTCCCTGCTGAGGAAAGGCTGAGAGAGCTGGGTCTCTTGAGCTTGGAAAAGAGGAGACCGAGGGTTGACCCCATGAACGCTTATATATATGTGAAGGGTGGGTGTCAGGAGGATGAAGCCAGGCTCTGCTCAGTGTCATCCAATGATAGGATAAAGGGCAACAGGTTTAGGCTGGAACAGAGGAGGTTCCACATCAATAGGAGAAGGAACTTCTTCATGGTGAGGGTGACAGAGCACTGGAATGGGCTGCCCCGGGGGTTGTGGAGTCTCCTTCCCTGGAGATGTTTAAAACCTGCCTGGATGTGTTCCTGTGTGACTTGGTCTAGGTGATCCTGCTGTGTCAGGGGATTGGACCTTTGAGGTCCCTTCCAATCCCTAATGTTCTGTGATTCTTTTAAATGATGTGTTTAGAATGCAGCTTCTGTAAGAAAACTACTTGTGTTTTGTGCTGGTGCCACCTAGTGTGAGTAGATTTTGCCTGATTTTCCCCTAAAATCTTAGACCTTTGCCTGCTCTCTGAATGCTCTCACAAAGCTCTCGATCCCAGTTTGACAAATCCTAACTTTTTCTGTCTTCTTTTCTCTTAACAGGAGAAAATGGTTCTTTGAAAGAGGTGAAGCTATCCAGTGCCAAAATGAGTTCTTGGCAGACTCTTTCAGAGAGCAGCATGAAGTTTCTGGAAACTGTAATGGATTCGGTAATGCTGTAAGTGCCTTCTATCGTGGTGGTTGTTTCCACAAGGAATAAAATAGGAAACAGAACTGCAAACGTTTTGTAGCTTTTTGAGGCAATATGTGCCTTGGTATCACAGTACATTAGGGATTGGAAGGGATCTTGAAAGATCATCTAGTCCAACCCCCCGGCCAGAGCAGGAGCACCTAGGCAAAGTCTTTTGTTTTGTCTGCTACAGAATAACACATTGTGTCTGAAGTTGGGAATTTTTTTAGCTAAGGGAGGTTTGACCCTGTTCACTTGATGTGTCTTCTGTGCTTGCAGTCTTTCTGATGAAAATTCTACCTTTATTTTCTTTCCAGCTCTATTTTGTGCCAGCTAAGTGAGAGAAAAAGTGATGTTCCGAAGCACCTCAGTTTACTGAAAGAAAGGTAAGACGATATAATTACAAAAACCCACCCAAAACACAGACAGAGAGAGAAGGGATTTAGTTTCCCCAGTTGGGAGCAATCACATCTAGGAAATCTTAGAAGCCGATGCAAAATCAAGGAGGGAGATATCTTGAATCACAGAATCACAGAACATTAGGGATTAGAAGGGACCTTGAAAGATCATCCAGTCCAATCCCCCTGCCACAGCAAGATCACCTAGATTAAGTTGCACAGGACGTGATGTTTATTGAAGTGGACAACCAAGGGTTTTTACAAGACATGCTTTGACTACTTCTATAGGACTGACAGAGCCAAGGATTTAAATATAGAGGGTTATTTAGTTTTCTTTCAATTCCAAACGAGTCACCCTTTCCTTTTTCTCTAATAAAGGGCACTGAGACATTTCAAGACGTTAAAGGTGCCTCCAGGGAAGCTGGGCAACTTGAAGAATTTTTCAGTCCTTCACAGGACAGAGAAACAAAAGCTTGAGGCAAATGAAGAGTCCTTGGAAAAGCTGCAGGTATGAAAGGCAAGGAAATATCTTACCCTTCTCTTGTTGCTGCTCGGTGTGTTTGTAACTTTTTAGTAGACAGACTGTGCTGTTGAGGAGAAGGTGCCCTCTGTCTGTTCATCCTTGTCATCCACCTTTGTAGAATTGGAGAACTGTTTTGTTTGGAAAAGCTCATGAAGTCCAACTCTTACCCCAGTTGTCTCATCCCACCCCCAAATCCTATCCCTGAGCTCCAGATCTCCATGACTGTGCAATTCTTCCAGGAATGGAGATTCAACTGCCTCCTGGGGCAGCCTCTGCCAAGGCCTGATGACCCTTTCCAGGAAGGAGTTTCTCCTCATGGCCAACCTAAACTTCACCTGGGGCAACTTGAGGCCATTTCCTCTTGTCCTATCACTAGTGATTTGTGAGAAGGAACCAAGCCCTACCTCTCTACACCCTCCTTTCAGGTAGTTGCAGACAGCATAAGGTCTCCCCTCATCCTTTTTTCTCTAGACTAACCAGCCCCAGCGCTCTCAGCTGCTCCTCACAAGGTTTGTTCTCCAGATGCTTCCCCAGCCTCAGTCTTCTTTGGACTTTCAGCTTTTTGGATGCTTCTTCAGTGACTCTGCTAAAGCCAGCTATCAGAGTCTTGCACATGACAGACTCGCCATCTCTCAAAAGTAAATTTAGTTCTGATTTGTGTCTGTTCTATCTTAGGATGAAATATGTGAAGCTGAACGCTCAGCAGAACGTATTGAGGAAACTACGCAGCAGCTGCAGTACAAAATCCAGTTGCTCAAGAACCAGTTAGAGGAAGAAGAAAAAAAGGCCAGGAAGGTATTTCCAATAGATGTTGCTGCACTTTTCCAACCTAGAGGAGAGGGCTCACTTCTAGGCTGTCCCTTCAAATTGTTTCTGTCATGTGTGTGTCATATAAGGGTGGCTCTATTTGCCTTTGAGAGTGTCTTTTCAATCTTTCCAACCTCAGCTGTAGTATCAAGAAGTTTCCCTTTCAGAAGTTGGGTAACATCAGCCTGTTTATTTTCCTACTTGAGTGCATGATGTTTGCATTTGGATTTGTTTTATCTTTCCTTTTCTAGATATTCCAGGAAGATAGTGGAACACTCCACCTTCCAGAACTCCCCAAGAGCAGTTTGCAGGCACCCACATTGCAGGTGAGCATGGAATATATTTTCAGAGACACCGTGGCTCTCAGAAGGAAAGAAACAGAAGGTGCTTTTATCACTTAACTTCTGCCAGAGGGCAAAGTGCTGAAAATTCTGAAACATCTGCGAGTTTTATTACTTTTTTTTTCCTTTTATTGAGAACTCTATGCTTACATCTTAAAAGCTAGAATACCTACATTTTAAAGATCACAGGTCTTTTCCCAGGAATCCTCTGGTCTTGGTGGTTCTGTAAGAATTTCTGAAGTTTGTCTCTCTAGCTGATGGTCTCATTCTGTGTCTTTGAACCTTCTTTATTTTAGCTGTGTTTCAGTGCTTCCAGGCTGCGTAAAACTGACATCTTCTTTGGACTCACAGAATCACAGAACATTAGGGATTAGAAGGGACCTTGAAAGATCATCTGGTCCAAGCCCTCTGCCAGAGCAGGACCACCTAGACTGAGTTGCACAGGGATGTGTCCAGGCGGGTTTTAAATGTCTCCAGAGAAGGACAAACCTTCCCAGGCAGCCCCTTACCGTGCTCTGTTACCCTCACTGGGAAGAAGTTCCTTCTCAGATTGAAGTGGAACCTCCTCTGTTCCAGCTGACAGTCGTTGCCCCTTGTCCTACCATTAGGTGACACTGAGAAGAGCCTGGCTCCATCTTCATGACACCTACCCTTCACGTATTTATCAGCACTCATGGGGTCACCCCTCAGGCTCCTTTTCTCCCAGCTCCCTCAACCTTTCCTCATAAGGGAGATGTTCTACTCCTGTCATCATCTCTTTGGCTCTGTACTGGATTCTCCAGCAGTTCTGTGTCCTTGTGGAGGTGAGGGGCCCAGAACTGTACAAGAGATTCCAGATGTGGTCTTATCAGGGCAGATTAGAGGGGGAGGAAAACTTCTCTTGATCTGCTAACCACTGTTCTTCTGATCCACCCCAGGATGCCATTGGCCTTCTTGGCCACAGGGGCACATTGCTGACTCATCAAAGCTGTTTTTGCTATTTATTGTCTCTCCTTTCTTTAGGAAGAAATTCTGAAGATAAAAAACCAGCAAGGCCTTTTAAAGGATCTGAACACAATTCAGCAGTCAGCTGACCTCAGTAACATGTTAACCCTCATTGAAAAATCCTACGAGAAGGTGGACTTCCTTTGAAATCCGTGGAGTTGTCTTTGAAGAAGACAACCCAGGCCAGTGCCCTGTGTTCATGTAGAGCAGCAGGATGGAAACTTTTTATTCCCAATGGCTTTGCTGTTGTTGCTGCTGAATTCCTCTAACATGTTTTTCTCTGAATATTGATGTGTAAATCTGTAGATAGCTTCTGAGACTCAAGTTGCTTTGGAACTCTGGTGAATTATAATAATCTATACTGTCTTGGGATCTATTTCTCTCCCTTCTGTGTTTATTTAATGGACTTAAGGCAATCAATTATATTTGTACCCTTATATTGCACTGTATATCGCTCAAGGCAGTATTACGCTCTTAAAATCTTTTCTTTTGGAGTCAAATCCTTTTTTAAACCTGACAGGTAGTAAAAGTATAATTTGTCTAATTCTCACCTGCAAATCTCCTCTTCAGTTTCCTCATTTTTTAACAATAAAACCCCTCCATGATAGGAACTTGTTTATCAAATGTTTTATCAATTACACAGGGTTTTCATACATTTTCATATAAGCCACTTGGAGCAAAGACACCCACACCTGGTTTATCTAGATGTTTGAGGAGAGCAGATGAGAACTTTACAGCTTGGTCTAGGTGGTCCTGCTGTGGCAGGGGGATTGAACTAGATGGTCTTTCAAGGTCCCTTCCAATCCCTAATGTTCTGTGATTACAGAGCAAAGCTCTGATCTCAGAGTTACCTTATCTGTTCCCATGCAATTTAACCTCTCCTGGTTGTTCTTTCCCATGCCACAAGTTTTCCTTTAAAAGATTCAGCTCTTAAGTGCTCTATCTAATCAATTATCTGCTGGTGGCTAACGGTGCTAATTACATTGATTCACCACACAAACACTTGTTCCTTTGTTTACAAGCTGCTGGTACATTTAGTGAGACATGAGCTAATTATTTGCCTGTGAGAGATGAAAAGCCTAGTTCAAGTTGCTACAGGTAGGAGCAGGAAAACCAGACTTAAGAACTTGCTTGCTTTGTGCACAAGAAAGTGTATTTGGAAATACTGACCAAGTTTTTAATCACTTGCTGAAGCCACTGTCTCCTAATTTAATCCAGGTTATGGGTGAATAACTACCTGAAGGGAGGTTGCAGTCAGGTGGGAGTTGAGCTCTTCTCCCAGACCTAGGACGAGAGAGCAGGGCCAGAAGCTACCAGAGGAGGGTTAGGAAGCCCTTCCTCAGAGAAAGGGTGATCAGAGCCTGGACTGGACTGCTGGGGTGATGTTAGGTCATGGGCTGGGCTGGATGATCTTAGAAGTCTTTTCTAGCCTCAGTGATTCTGTGAATAGTTTTTCTTAAAGTCATCTGACTTAATTTCTGTTAATTAACACCAAGGAGTGTATCTTTCTTTAAGGATGGAGTGTGATCTTCATAGATCATGTAGATACTGGTTTTCTTTTACCAAAGAGAGAGAAAGGATAGTTAAGTGGGGATTTGGAGATAGGACAGAGCTTCTGTAGAAGGAAAGTTGTAGCAGTAGCACCTGCAGATGGACTTAATAAAGATGTAAAACATTTTATGAAAGCATTGACTGCTCAATGTGTTTTACAGCATAGAAAGGAGGGGAGTGGCCAGTTTTCATGACCAGACTGCAGGTTCTCAAAGTGAGTTACTCTGTGTAGCAGTGCCAGTGGCTTCTCTTTAAGCCAACATTTACAAGTAGGTGTGAAAAAGAAAGGAACAAACCTGTGAAGTGTGTGACCATCAGACATGAGTGGTTGGAACAATGCAGTGGTCCATCGCATACTTACATGCACTGATTGTCTGATTGCTAGTGACTTGGGAGAAGAGGCTGACCCCTCCTTCCCCCAACCTCATTTCTGGTAGTTGTAAGGAGCAGTAGGGTCTCCCCTCAGCCTGCTTTTCTCCAGACTAAGCAACCCCCAGCTCCATCAGTGAGTCACTGAATGTTAGAGATTGGAAGGGATCTTGGAAGATCATCCATGCCAGTCCCTTTGCCAGAGCAGGATCCCCTGGATCAAATTGCACAGGTTTTAAATGCCTCCAGAGAAGGGGACTCCACAAGCCCCCTCTGTCACCCTCACTGGGAACACGTTCCTTCTCATCTTGATGTGGAACCTCCTCTGTTCCAACTCATACCCATTGCCCCTTGTCCTGTCACTGGATGCCACTGAGCAGAGCCTGGCTCCATCCTCCCTTCACAATATCTATAAACATTAATGAGATCACACCTCAGTCTCTTTTTTTTCCAGCTCAAGAGACCCAGCTCCCTCAGCTTTTCCTCAGCAGGGAGATCCTCCACTCCCTTCATCTTTGTGGCTCTGTGCTGGACTGTCTCCAGCAGCTCTGTGTCCTTCTGGAACTGAGGGGCCCAGAACTGGACACTAGCGCTCCAGCGGTGGTCTCCCCAGGGAAGATTAGAGGGGGAGAAGAACTCTTCTCAATCTGCTAAGCATCCCCCTTCTGATCCACCTCAGGATGCTGTCTGCCCTCTTGGCTACAAGGGCACATTGCTGGCTCACGGGCATCCTGCTGCCCACCAGGACCCCCAGGTCCCTTTCTCAAGTCTCTTCCTTTTGTCGGTTGCATGGGAAATGCTTGTTGACTGCACAACAGGGGCAGTACAGGAGCAAAACATAGGAGAGTCCCTTCTGATTCCTGATGAGCTGGTTTCCAGCGATGTGTGAAGCCTTTGGTTTGGGGAAAATTCTCTACATAAGGTCAAGAAACTTTCTGTTTCCATAGTCACTAGAAGACCCAGGACAAGCAATGAGAAGCAGAAAAGAGGTGACCATCATCATGCTTCAGTGGGCTTGGCAGTCAGGTTAATGGTTGGACTCTATGATCTCAAAGGTCTTCTTCAACCTCAACGATTCTGTGATCTTATGCCTGGTAAGGAAATGTTCCCCTAGTGATCACGCAGTAAACCCCAATGTTCTTTGCACCAGTACTCACCCAGGGAGCTCTGATACGTCGGGGGGACACCCTGAGGGTGCTGGGTCTGAACCAAGAGAACTTGTCTCACAGCCAGTGGGGTGAGAGCAGCAGTGGGAGCTTGAAGCAGGGGGGCGGATTTATTTTGCCTCAGTCAATTTTAACTTCCTTTGGCTGCTGCCAGGAGGTGGCAGCTCTCTGCCAGCTAGGATTTGCAGAATTTATGGCTCATTTAATAGCAAGTCAGAAGATTCATGACAAAAACATCAGTAATGAGTTAATACTTTATTTACTGAAGTTATCCAGTTAGGAAGAATTCAGGAAATGATCTTAACAACCCTCTGGACTCAAGCTGATTTAAGTCAACTTGGCTTCAGTTCACTGCTGAGAAGGGATTTGCTATAACAAGGACACAAGTGTTGCTTCTTTGCATGGGGTAGTTTGTGTTGTCATCATCTTTATTTGTGAAATACTTTTAGGGCTGTTTGACTGACTTGCAGTGCGTTCCATCTTTGGAAAAGAATAGGGAAATGAGAGAAATACCCATTAAATAGGGAATTGCTACTTCAAAGGTGGAAGTGTCACGGGTTTGAGGTTAAAGCAATTGAATTGTGCTCTGCATAGCAACTCCAAAGTGGATTGAATCTCCTCATAACTAGTTATTTACAGTGTAATGATGAGGATTTGTGTCGGAGACAAAGTGATGCTGTGAAACCTTCCAAACCAAGGGAATGAGATCAAACAAAAAAGAATGTTCAGGATAATCTCCTTCCAGGAGAAGGAACGAGTGTCTTGTTTAACATCTGCTCCTAGGGCAAATAGCAGGACAGGGAATATTGTCCTTCTAGTGCCAAGTGAAATGGCCAAGCTGAGCTTTCAGACAGACCACACAGGATCTGCAGTGATCACTGTCCAGGCAGAGGCAGAGACTGGATGTTCCTGAAAGTGGGATTAGGGAGAAGAGCCAAAGAGAGAAGCCACAGTGAGGTACTGGGAAACATCAGTTCCTCAAACCCAGCATCAAACCCATCTGCCTGACAAGACCAAGCAGACCAGGGCCCTTCACATCAAGAAAGAGATTGAGGGGCTGGAGCTGGTCCAGAGGAGCATCAAGGATGGGGAAGGGATTGAAGGGAAAGTCTGATGAAGAGAGGCTGAGGGAGCTGGGGGTGTTGAGCCTGGAGAAGAGGAGACTTGGGGGACCTTCTCCTTCTCTCCAACTCCCTGAAGGGAGGTTGTAGTCAGGTGGGGGTCAGGCTCTTCTCCCAGACAACCAGTGCCAGGATGAGAGGGCAGGACCTGAAGCTGCCAGGGGAGGGTGAGGTTGGATGTTAGGAAGCCCTTTCTCAGGCAAAGGGTGATCAGAGCCTGGACTGGACTGCCCAGGGCAGTGGTGGAGTCCCCATCCCTGGAGGTGTTGAAGGACAGCCTGGCTGTTGCCGTTAGTGCCCTGATGTGGCCATTGTGGTGATGTTAGTTCCTGGGCTGGGCTGGATGAGCTTGGAGGGCTTTTCCAGCCTCCATGATTCTGTGATTCAGCCTGGGTTATGTGGTCTAATAAGTTGATCCATGAGGTATCAGTTAGTCCCCACTTCTGCTCTACTTTTGCCCTTCCCCAATGAATAAAAACACAAGTTTTGTTTTGCAGTGCCATAAACCTTCATCTAGATGCAACATGAATTATTTTTACCAAATAATTAAGAAAACAGATATCACGAAAAAGAAACCCAAACAGTTTTTGACCAAACTGCTGTTGATGAGGGCTCTAGAAGCGTTTTACAGCACACATTTGATAGGGCTTGGGGATGACGTTAAATGAAACAGCAGGGCTGAGGTCCAGGTCTGAAGTGGAAACTCCAGGAGGAGGTTGGAAAGTGAACCTTTGCAGGAGGCTGGTGAAGAAGAGGAAGAGCTCCATTTTGGCAAGAGTCTCACCGGCGCACAGTCTCCGTCCTGGAATGAAATGAAGAATGGCCATAAGAAAGTCTGCAGGAGCTGCTTAGAATCCCAGTCTGGTTTAGGTTGGAAAGGAGCTCAGAGTTCACTCGGTCTGAACCTCCTGTCATGGGCATTGACACCTCTCACCAAACCAGTTCGCCCAGAGCCCCATCCAACCTGACCTTGAACACTGCAGGGATGGAGCAGCCACAGCCTCTCTGGACAACTTCTTCTAGTGCCTCAGCACCCTCACAGGGAGGGATTGCTGCCTCAGATATCATCTCACAGAATCATTACTGATTGGAAGGGAACTCGAAAGATCATCCAGTCCAATCCTGCTGCCACAGCAGGATCACCTAGGCCAAGTCACACAGGAACACATCCGGGCAGGTCTTAAACATCTCCAGTGAAGGAGACTCCACAACCACCCTGGGCAGCACCTTCCAGTGCTCCGTCACCCTCACTGGGAAAAAGTTCCTTCTTATATTGATGTGGAGCCTCCTCTGTTCCAGCTCACACCCATTACCCCTCATCCTATCACTAGATGACATTGAGAAGAGCCTGGCTCCATCCTCCTGACACCCACCCCTCAGATATTTATAGACATTAATGACCTCAACCCTCAGTCTCCTCTTTTCCAAGCTGAAGAGAGGAACTCAGCTTTCCAGCTCCCTCAGCCTTTCCCTATAAGGGAGGTGCTCCACCTCCTTCATCATCTTTGTGGCTCTATGCTGGACTCGTTCCAGCAGCTCCACATCCCTCTTGAACTCAGGGGCCCAGAACTGGACACAAGACTCCAGGTGTGGTCTCACCGGTGCAGAGTAGAGGGGAAGAAGAACCTCTCTTGATCTACTAACCACCCCCTTTCTGATCCACCCCAGGATGCTGTTGGCCCTCTTGGCCACAAGAGCACATTGCTGGCTCATAGTCATCCTGCTGTCCACCAGGACCCCCAGGTCCCTTTCTCCTACACTACTCTCCATCAGGTCAGCCCCCAGCCTGTACTGGTACCTGGGGCCGTTCTTGTCCAGATGCCAGACTCTGCACTTAATCTTGTTATAGCTCATTAAATTTTTCTCAGCCCAGCTCTCCAGCCTGTCCAGGTCCTGCTGAAGGGCAGCCCAGCCTGCTGGGGTGTCGGTGACACCACCCAGCTCTGTGTCATCAGCAAACTTGCTGACAGTGCATGCCAATCCCTCATCCAAGTCATCAATGAATAGATTGAACAGGACCGGTCCCAGCACCGACCACTCGGGAGTCTCCACTAGATCCAGGCCTCCAACTAGACTCTGTCCCATTGACCTCTCCTCTCTGGCTTCTGTCCTGCAGCCAGTTCACCATCCACCTCACTACCCGGTCATCCAGACCACTCTACCTCAGTTTGGCTGTGAGGATGCTGTGGGAGACTGAGTCAAATGACTTTCTGAAGTCAAGATAGACTACATCCTTCGCTCTGCCATCATCATTCCACTTGCTTCTGCCGTCATAAAAGGCTCTCAGGTAGCAGTATCCCCTAGGATAGGCCACACAGCAGCATCCAGATGGGTATGAGATCTCTCCTGGGCTGGAATCTCCACAACTCCCTTGGGCAGCTTGTTCCAGGGCTCCGTAACCCACACAGTGAAGAAGTTTCTCCTCATGTTGAGATGGAACTTCCTATGTTCCAGCTTATTCCCTTTATTCTTTGTCCTGTTACTGGGCACCATCAAAATGCTTTTCATTAATGCCAGCTTTCAGTGAAATTGGTAATTTTTGTTCTCAATTTTCAGATTTTTCCTCTACTTTGTTCAACGTTTGAATCCCAAACCAAATTTTGATGATTTAATCTAGACATTAGGGGGGCAGTGGGTGTGAGCTGGAACAGAGGAGGTTCCATATCAGTCTGAGAAGGAACTTCTTCACCATGAGGGTGACAGAACACTGGAAGGGGCTGCCCAGGGGAGTTGTGGAGTCTCCTTCACTGGAGATGTTTCAAACCCACCTGGATGTGTTCCTGTGTGACTTGGTCTAGGGGATCCTGCTGTGGCAGGGGGATTGGTCTGGATGATCTTTTGAGGTCCCTTCCAATCCCCAAGTTCTGTGTTTCTTTGATTCTGTGAAATCACAGAGTTAGGGTTGTGATCTGGTCGCATGGAGAAGACTGTACAGTTTAAGCTTTAGAAATAACCACTAGCACCAAGTAGATCTTGTCTGAGATCTCCTTCCAACAGCAGTAAATGGGAAGGAGAAGGCACCTGCTGAAAAAGGCATGAAGGCATCTTTCTTCACAAACTTCCCGTTGGCATCAAGGAAGTGCTCGGGATAGAACAGGTCTGGATTCTCCCACTGTGTTTTGTCTCGCAGGACCGAGGACAGTAAGGGGATGATGTAGGTTCCCTGCAAAATACGATGGACAAATATTGTGGTGGCAGTAAGGCTTCAAGTTTGTCAGCCTGGAGAAACAATATTCTGACTGCTCTTACCTGTCTTCATTAAAGAGATTGTGTTTATCACATTAACAGAGTTTGAGGGAGAAAAGCGTCCTAAAAGGAACAATCCCGTAGGCATCTCACCTTGGGAATGAAGTAGCCTTTGAGAGTGACATCTGCAACAGTTTCGTGGGGCAAATCCAGTGGCAGGATGTTAGCAAACCTCTGAATTTCGTGGATGACGGCATCTGTGTAGGGCATCTGAGTTCGATGCTCGATCCGGGGGGGATTTGACCCTATCACTTGCTCAATCTCTTCTTGGACCTTTCCTGAGGAAAGAATCAACTCTAAGAAGAGGCAAGGACTGTTTCATCCCTGGGACATACTGTGCTTTATTGATATAAAACCTCATAAGTCATATAATCATTAAGGTTGGAAGAGACCTCCACGATCATCCAGTCCAACCATCAACCCTACTCCACAAGGTCACCCC
>VXBP01001752.1:5495-66575 GCA_013400115.1 Rhinopomastus cyanomelas | reverse complement strand
CAGTTTTTCCTGATGTCCAACCTAAACCTCCCCTGGCACAACTTGAGGCTGTTTCCTCTTGTTCTATCACCAGTGACTTGGGAGAAGAGACTCAGTCCCTGAAGTATTTTGTTCTTTCAGGAATACTGGGAAGCAGACACAGTTGCACTGCTTCATTGTCTCCTCACCAGTAAGAAACCTAAAGACCTGTAATTTTCTGGCCTCTCTTCTGCCTGAAGTTTCTTGCTCATTCATGATGATATTTGATTGAGCAAAGGACTGGGCTCCCCTCAGTGTTCAAGACAAGGTTGGATGGAGCTCTAGGCAACCTGGTCTGGTGAGAGGTGTTAAGGTTGGAACTTGATGATCTGTAAGGACCCTCTGAACCTAAAGCATTCTGTGCTTCTATGATTCTGTAATCTATGTGTACTGGGCACTGGTGGGGTCTCACCTCAAGTACTGGGGGCGGTTCTGGGCTCCTCACTACAAGAAGGAGATTCAGGGACTAGAGCATGTTCAGAGGAGCAATGAGGCTGGGGAAGGACTGGAGGGAAAGGCTGCTGAGGAGAGGCTGAGGGAGCTGGAGGTGTTTATCCTGGAGAAAAGACTCAGGGGGAACCTTCTTCCTCTCTAGATCTCTCTGAAGGGAGGTTATAGTCAGGGGGTTTTGGGCTCTTCTCCCAGGCAACCAGTGCCAGGATGAGAGGGCAGGGCCTGAAGCTGCCAGGGGAGGCTTAGGTTGGATGTTAGGGAACCCTTCCTCAGGGAAATGCTGATCAGAGCCTGGACTGGACTGCCCAGGGCAGTGGTGAAGTCCCCATAGAATCATAGAATCATTAGGTATTAGAAGGGACCTGGAAAGATCATCCAGTCCAATCCCCCTGGCACAGCAGGATCACATAGACCAAGTCACCCTGGAGCACATCCAGGCAGGTCTTAAACATCTCCAGTGAAGGAGACTCCACAACCTCCCTGGGCAGCCTGTTCCAGCGCTCCGTCACCCTCACTGGGAAGAAGTTCCTTCTCATATTTATGTGGAACCTCCGATGTTCCAGCTTATAACCACTGTCCCTTGTCCTATCACTAGATGAGATTCAGAAGAGCCTGGCTCCATCCTCCTGACACCCACCCTTCACGTATTTATAGACATTAATGAGGTCTCCTCTCAGTGTCCTCCAAGCTCAAGAGACCCAGCTCCCTCAGCCTCTCCTCATAAGGGAGGTGCTGTGCTTCCTTCATCATCCTCACTGCCCTACGCTGGACTCCCATCCCTGGAGGTGTTGAAGGACAGCCTGGCTGTGGCCCTTAGTGCCCTGGTCTGTCTAATGATGGTGATGTTAGGTGCTGAGCTGGGCTGGATGAGCTCAGAGGTCTTTTCCAGTCTCAGTCACTCTGATTCTATGACTGGTGTGCCCCTCACTGGGTCAGAACCACAGGGCAGAGTGGTACCTGGATAATAATTATCTGGCAGTCTTGGCCCTTGTCACAGCGAGTTAAGAGATTTGTTGACTCCAGGTTCCTGTTCAGTTCCTAATGCAAAGGGTAGCAGCATCAGCTGTAACACCACTTACTCTGAATTGTAGGGTACTTCAGCATCAGCAGGAAGCCCCAGTTCAGCGTGGTCGTAATGGTCTCCACACCCGCAATAAACAGATTGCTCACCAGGCTTAGCAAGTTGTCATTATGGAAATACTGGTTGGTGGTGGATTTCTCCTGAAGGAAGTGGTTGAGACGAACAGATGAGGTCTTAAATCTTTCTTACACTAAGCATGTTCCAAGAACGACATCCTACATTTAAAGGAAGAGTGAAAGATTGACTACAGCTTTGGACTTGGATCTGGACAAGAGTGTTGACACAGGTTCTATGTTTTGCCTGATGTTGGCATTTACTGGGGCCAGCTGCAAAATGCTGGTTTCTCTATGAAGGAGCTAACTCAGACAGACCAGAGACCCCCAAATAAGGATCCCCCTTTTGTTCTGTAATGCATGATGGTTTAGGAAGAGCCAGAAGGATTAGGACACGTGAGTGCAGGGCATGAAGCTGCCAGGGGAGGGTTAGGCTGGATGTTAGGAAGCGCTTCCTCATGGAAAGGGTGATCAGACACTGGACTGGACTGCCCAGGGCAGTGGTGGGGTCTCCCTCCCTGGAGGTGTTGAAGGCCAGCCTGGCTGTGGCCCTTAGAGCCCTGGTCTGACTGATGGGGTGATGTCAGATTCTGGGCTGGGCTGGATCCTCAGGAATTCTGTGATTCAGTGACAGAAACCAGCTAGAAAGATGTGACCTCTGTAAAAACATTGAAGAAAAGCATAAGGGATAAATGTTTGCTGGTTAATAGGGGATGGAGCTGCTACGGACTGGAATATCTGGTCAGATCTGCTGGTTTATTATATATGTTTTATCAACCATTGATTCCCTAAAGAAATACAGCTGTAATTACCAAAGGAAATTAAAAATGTCTTAATATAACCATAGAAGGCAGAATAAATGGGGAAAGATTGTTACCTCCTGCTGTTTAACCAGGAAAGCATCAATGAAACTTCTCTGATCATTTTTGTCCAGGTTTTTGAGATAATCCAAAAAAGTAACTCGTATGTAATCGTGGAACTCATCTCTGTTTTGGAGGAGAGTCTTGTTGGCCCTGAGGAGGAACCCGAGGTATGGGAAAATGTTGTACATCTGCAAGAGTGGAAGGTGTTAGAGTTTTCCAGGTAGAGGTTTGAAATCATTACAGTATCATAGAATCCTCATGGCCGGGAAGGAGCTCCAGGATCATCAAGTCCAGCCCTCAGCCCAACAGCTCCCCAACCCCTAGACCATAAAATCATAGAATCATTAGGGATTAGAAGGGACCTTGAAAGATCATCTAATCCAATCCCCCTGCAACAGCAGGATCACCTAGACCAAGTTGCCTCAAGTGCTCCAGCTACTCAGTTTTTAAACATCTCCAGGGATGGTGACTCCACCACCTCCCTGGGCAGCTTGTTCCAGTGCCCAACCAGTCTCTCAGGAGAGATCCAATCTAACCCTCCCCTGATGCAACTTGAGGCCATTTCCCCTCGTCCTATCATTAGTAATTTGTGAGAAGAGACCTGCCCCAGCTTTTCTACAACCTCCTCTCAGGTAGTTGTAGAGAGAGCCATAAGGTCTCAGCCTCCTGTTCTCTGGACTAACTAACCACAGTTCTCTCAGCTGCTCTCCACAGGGCTGTTGAATCTGTTATCTCTCAGAATCTTAGGTTTTTCTCTTTAGTAGCAACAGCTGACTACTAGCATTACTCTCTTCCTATGGCATCTGGTGGATAATGCTAATACATGAATAATAATAATTAATAAACAAGAAATAATAATAAATAAAGAAGAATTAATAATAAGACATAAATAAGGAACAATGAGAGAGAAATAAATAAGAAACAATAAGTGAGGAATAAATAAGAAACAAGAATAATAAATAGATGCAATTAGCAATGATTAATAACAATAAACAATAAACAGATAATTAGGAAATAAACAATGAACAGTAAAGAAATAATAAATATAAGCAAATAAAAATAAATAATGAGAAACAATAAATTACTATTAATTTTAGCTATTTATAATTTATGCTGTGGCAGGGGGATTCCTGCTGTGGCAGCGGGATTGGACTAGATGGTCTTTCGAGGTCCCTTCCAATCCCTGATGATTCTATGATTCTATTCTCTTCTTAAATAGTAAATAATATAATATAAATGTTTCAATGTTATATAATGGTGTCATATAACAATAATATAATATATACAGTCTATATTACATATTAATGTAAAATAGTAAACAATAATTTAATAAAAATAAATTATTATCTTGTAATAATTATTAATGGCATGCAAATAATAAATAATGGTAAATATTGCATAATAAATAATAACTAAAGCTACTTCTCATTACCGTAACCAAAGGTTTGCCAGCGAGCCTCGTGTTTTCGTTGGTGAGACGAATCAGTCTGATAAATCTGGAGTCCTGGTAGTCAAATCGCTTCCCAAGTAGGATTGAGACGATAATGTTAGCGACCGCTGTGTTGATGATCTTGCTGCCATCAAAGGGTTTTCCTGTACCATGAAGAGAAGACTAAATCACTCAATGATCCCGAGGGCCTTTTGCAACCTACATGATTCTGTGACGTGGCTGTGGCAAGAGATGTGATTTGTAAGTGTGAATTTAGCGCTAATTGCTGCTGGGTGTTTGCTATTATGGGTTGTTGTTCAGTGTTAGGAGTCTCTGCCAAGTCACCAAAATGTCACTGAAGCCCAATTAGCCAAAGTCATTCCACCTGAAATACAGTTCTTCAAGAACATCTGATCTTGGGAATATTGCTGATACTTCAACCGAACCGTAAAGGTTTGGCGAAGGAGTCATTTACCCACCTTGTTGGGATGCGATGGCATCAGCCAGGTAGCCGTACTCCTCCACGATTCGGTCCTCGATGGCCTTTTTGCCCATCCCAAAGTCTCGTAAGGTTGTGAGAGTAAATCTTCGCATCACCTTCCAGTTCTCCCCGTTAGCAAAAACAATCCCTGACACAACAAGAACGTTTTCAGGTGGCAGAAGATGGAAAAGAATCAATGGATAAAGAAATAATGTGGATATTTAATAGCAGTCAATTTTGCAGCAAGCTAGATGGCAGCTGATGGAGATCAAAATGTCATTTCCCATAAGTATTTTCAACATGAAAAAATAAATAGGATAAACTATTTTAGAGGTGCCCTGGTGAGACTGCATCTGGAATCTTGTGTCTAGTTCTGGGCCCCTCAGTTCCGGAAGGACACAGAGCTGCTGGAGAGAGTCCAGTGCAGAGCCACAGAGGTGAAGGAAGTAGAGCATCTCCCTGCTGAGGAGAGATTGCAAGGGACCTTGAAGGATCATCCAGTCCAACCTCCCTGAAACAGCAGGATCACCTACATCCAGTCACACAGGAACACATCCAGGTGGGTTTTAAATGTCCCCAGTGAAGGAGACTCCACAGCTTTCCTGGGCAGTCCCTTCCAGGGCTCTGTCACCCTCACTGGGAAGATGTTCCTTCTCATATTGATGTGGAACCTTCTGTGTTCTAACTCACACCCACTGAGCAGAACCTGGCTCCATCCTCCTGACAACAGCCCTTTCAATATTGATCAACATTCGTGGGGTCACCCCTCAGGCTCCTTTTTTCCAAGCTGAAGAGACCCAGCTCCCTCAGCCTCTCCTCATAAGGGAGATGCTCCACCTCCTTCATCATCCTTGTTGCATCAACCCAACACCACCATGTCCCAAAATTGTTTGCAGAATTATTCCTGAACTTCTCCAAAGGTCTTGAAGATTTGAAGAGGAAACTGTCATGCAAGTAGAAAAATCTCATGCAAATAGGAAAATCTGATGCAAACAGGAAGATCTCATGCAGAATGAAGCTTGGACGTGAGGTTCTCTGTTTGGAAACCCCCTACAGAGTATTGCCCTTTGCAGAAGAAGGTTCTATCATCAGCCTCAAACCAACCAACATCCAGAACTTTATCAGGAGCTTGTTCTGGCTCCTGGAAGAGTGACGCTGTGCAGTATCTGCTGCTGTGGTTGTTGCTGGAATTGTGGTCGCTTTGTTGTCACCCTCAGTAGTTTCAAATTAGAATAAACTAAGGAAAAAGGAAACCAACTTGCCATTTCCTTTGGTCAGATCTTCAAAGACTGGGATTTTAGGTCTCCCTGCAAAGGCATCTGCCTGGTTTACGAGAGCTTCCTTCACCGTCTCGTACCCAGAAATCACGACTATTTTCCTCTGCCCCATCTGAACACTGAAGACTGGGCCATATTTTTCGGACAGCTGTCAGGAGAACAGAAGAGTGATTTACAGCTTTTGCAGCTTGCAGATACCTTTGCACCCTTTCATTGCTGCTGCTTCTCCTGTCCTGCCTCTGAGGAACTGCAGTGTACAGAGAGAGGTTTGAATAACGTGAATGTGCCAGGGATTGTGATGGCTGATGGCTAGAATCACAGAATGACTGAGGCTGGAGAAGCCCTCTGAGCTCAGCCAGCTCAACCCAGGACCTAACATCACCCCAGCAGCCACAGCCCGACTGTTCTTCAACACCTCCAGGGATGGGGACTCCACCACTGCCCTGGGCAGTCCAGTCCAGGCTCTGGTCACTCTTTCCATGAGGAAGGGCTGCCTCACATCCAACCCAACCCTCCCCTGGCAGCTCCAGGCCCTGCCCTCTCGTCCTGGTGCTGGTTGCCTGGGAGAAGAGCCTGACTCCCACCTGACTACAACCTCCCTTTAGGATGCTGGAGAGAGGGAGAAGGTCCCCCCTTAAGTCTCCTCTTGTCCAGGCTAAACGCCCCCATCTCCCTCAGCCTCTTCTCATCAGCCTTTCCCTCCAGTCCCCATCCTCATCACTCCTCTGGACCCACTCCAGCCCCTCAATTTCTTTCTTGAAGTGATGGTCCCAACACTGCCCCCAGTACTCAAGGGGAGGCCTCCCCAGTGTCCAGTATAGAGAGAGAATGACATCCCTAGTCCTGCTGGCTACACTATCCCTGCTACAAGCCAGGATGCACAGTCAGGAGTTGAATCCCATTGTGCTAAACCTCAGGTGACTCAAGGATTGTGCTGGCAGCTCTGTCTTCCTTCAGCAACCCCTGTAAATTCAATGTCTGACTCATATTTTCACACTGATCTCTGCGTTTCTTTGCTTTACGGGGTAAACTTGGTCCAACCTTTGCTCCCATTGTCATGTGGAGAAACCTCAGTGTGTTTCTGGGCAAGGACTGTTCCTAGAAGCCTTCTGAAAGTCCTACAACTGACTAAGTCAGGAAAAGAATAGAAGAAAACATTAAGATTTATGACTTTGATTTGCTCAAATCTCTGCTGGTTATTCTCTGGAGACGTTTAAAACCCTCCTGGACATGTTCCTGGGCAACTGGATCTAGGGGATCCTGCTGTGGCAGGAGGATTGGACTGGCTGATCTTTGGGGGTCCCTTCCAATCCCTAATGTTCTGTGATGCTGTGAACTGTTGGCCCCGAATTTTAAGACCATATTGTTGCCTTCAGCTTTTAGGGAAGAAAGAAGGAGAGGAAGAGGAGAAGTGGAGTTAGATCAGCGACAGTAGAAGGCTGCAGTCGTAACCCCAGTCACATCAATCAGTGAAAGGTCGTGAAAGTCAGACCACAGATCACAGTCACTCCTTTCCATCAAAACCACCACAAAAACAAGGTGAGTGCTTGTTATTAATTCAGGACTTGGCTAAGGGTGGACCCCACCTCCGTGGAGCTGCACAGAGGAAACTTTACAGTGAAACCCAAATCTCACAGACTCACAGAACATTAGGTATTGGAAGGGACCTCAAGAGATCATCCAGTCCAACCCCCATGACACAGCAGGATCCCCTAGATCCACTCACACAGGAACATGGCTGAGTGGGTTTGAAAGGTTTCCAGAGAAGGAGACTCCACAACCCCAATGGGCAGCCCCTGCCAGGGCTCTGTCACCCTCACCATGAAGAAGTTTCTTCTCACATTGATGTGGAATCTCCTGTGTTCCAGCTTACACCCAGAGCCCCTTGTCCTACCAATGGGTGTCACTGTCCATCCTCCTGACACCCACCCTTCACACATTGATCGTTGCATTCAGTCTCTTCTGCCCAAATAACAATCTCCTGCCCCTTCCTAAAAGTCCTCTGTGAAAGCAACACATCTCTTGGGTGCAATGTGGGAAACAAGGTCTCTGCCATCGTGGACGATGGGACTTGGTTATGTGCAGTTATGGGACCAATAGACAAGATCGTGACTACCTGTAGGTAGGTCCTGTAGGGTCTCTTGACATCAAACGAAAGCAGATTTCCAATGATGGGTAATGCTCTTGGTCCTGGGGGAAAGTTCTTCCTTTGGGGGTTGCTCCAGAAACCTCTCATTTTCAAAATGGACAGAAGAATAATGATGACCACCAGAACACTGGAAGTGGAGATGCTCCAGTCCATCTCTGTTCAGCCAAAGGTTTGCTACAGGGAAGAAAGGAGAAAAGGTGGGCTCTGGCTCTCTGCCCTCCTGCAGAAGCTTCCCGTGAGTCTTGTACTAGTCCATAACCCTCGTTCCCAGTCAAGAGTGTGTTTTGGTTGGGATCAGTGACTGGTTTTGTTCTCTTCCCCTGTGCTTGCTGATGGATCCTCAGTGTGGTGCAGAGGCAGGTTGGTATTTGCCAGGCAAGCTGGTGTGAGGTTGTGGCTTACTGTCCAAGGATGAAAGTCCAAGAACATGGAGAACCACGGGTCATCGAGCTGCTATTTGGTATAAAGGTCATAAATTCTGCATGTTCCTCAGGTTACTGATTAGTGGCAGTTTGTTATCAGAACAGACACAGCCTGAGAACTGGAATCAGAGTCTGGTCCCGAGGGATTAGTGCCCTGAGATCTGTTTTTAAAGCTATTAGGAACTGGTTTAACTGCTTCCATTGGAATCATTTGGGATAGCATAGAATGGTTAGTGTTGTAAAGGGTCTCTGGAGGTCATCTGGTTCAACCCATCTCCTCTCAAGCAAGACCACCGAGAGCCAAGTGCCCAAGACAACTTCTGGTATCTACAAGGATGGAGATCCCACAACTTCACTGGGGAATCAGTGCTTGGTCACTCTCACAGTAAAAAGTGTTTCCTGATATTCAGAGGGAACCCCCTGTGTTTCTCTTTCTGTCACTGAAAAGATCCTGGCTCTGTCTTCTTTTCATCATTCTTTCAGGTGATTCTAAATGTTTATAAGATCCACCCCCTCGAGCCTTCTCTAGGTTAAACAATCCCAGCTCTCTCAGTTGTCCTCACAGGAGAGAGGTTCCAGTTCCTTAACAATCTCCAGTGTGTCCATATCTCTTTAGTACTGGAGATCCCAGAACTAGACACAGCACTTGAGGTGTGCTGAGTCGAGCAGAAGGACCTCTTTAGACCTGCTGACAGCTTTTCTCCTCATGGAGCCCAGGATCTCATTAGTCTTCTTTGTGGAAAGGGAACCTTGTGGCCTCATGCTCAACTTAGTGTCCATCAGAACCCAGAGCTCCTTTTCTGCCAGCTTGCTTTCCAGCTGGACAGCCCCCAGCATGTACTGGTGCCTGGGGTGGTTCTTTCCTAGGTAAAAGACTTGGCACTTCTCCTTCATGAACTTCACGATGTTCCTGTCCTCCCATTTCTTCAGCCCGTTGAGGTCCATCTAGACAGTGATGCAACATTCCAGTGCGTCAGTGACTCCTCCAACCTTGATGTCATCAGCAAACTTGCTCGGAGTACACTCTGCCCCATCGTCCAGATCATGGACTGACCCCTGCTAGCTTCTGGCCTCCAACTGGACTTCATGCCACAGGTCAGTAACCTCTTGGCCTGGTTTTCTTCAACGTCTCAGCCCACCTGGCTGTTTGCTCATCCAGCCTGTACACCAACAGCTTGTCTGGGAGGAACTTCTGCAGTGTCAAAAGCCTTTCTGAAGTCTTAGAAGCCTCCTTGTGACTAAAAAGCTACAGTGGACACGCATGAGAATCAAGTTGGAGAGACCTAAGAGGTGCCACAGGAGGACTGGTTTGCCCAGTTCCCACTGGGAGCAAAGCACTGGTTGGTTGTTTCAGGTAGGGGTGCATTCCCAGGTGTGGAAGTTGTTCTTCCCAGCTTTGAAGATGACACTGACACCAGTTTGATTTGAAACAGAGAGAGATTTTAATTGTTCAGTGCTTGTACGATGTCACCTTCACTGTCACAAGGAGGGAGGAACGCCCGCTTGAATGGTGGGAAACACCACAGGGCCAACCGTATCGTGGGCTGTGGCTAAAGACGTGGCACCAACAGGTCAAGGGAGGAGATACTCCGCCTCTCTGCTCTTGTGAAACCTCACCTGGAGTCCTGCATCCAGTTCTGAGTCTCCAGTACATGAAGGACATGGAACTACTGGAGCGAGTCTGGAGGAGGCTACAAGGATGATCAGAGGGCTGGAGCCCCTCTGCTCTGGGGACAAGCGAAAGGAGTTAGAGCTGTTCAGCCTAGAGAAGAGAAGGCTCTGGGGGCATGTTAGAGCAGCTTCCAGGACCTGAAGAGGCTCCAGGGAATCACAGACTCATAGAATCATTAGGGATTGGAAGGAACCCCGAAAGATCATCCAGTCCAATCCCCCTGCCACAGCAAGATCACTTCACTGGAGAAGTTATGGAATCAGAATCACTCAGGGTTGGAAGGGACCACAGGATCATCCAGTTCTGACCCCCCCACCAGGCTGGGACACCCCACCCTGGACCAGGCTGGAAGCTGGAGAGGGACTTCTTCTGAGAGACTCTGGTAGTAGAACAAGGGGACTGGGTCCAAGCTGAAAGAGGGGAGATTGAGGTGAGATCTGAGGCAGAAATCCCTTCCTGTGAGGGTGCTGAGGCCCTCCTCCTGGGGAGGTTGTGACTGCTCCATCTCTGGAAGTGTTCAAGGCCAGGTTGGATGGGGCTGTGGGCAACCTGACCTGGTGAGAGGTGTCACTGCACATGGCAGGTGATTAGCACTGGGTCAGCTCTGAGCTCCCTCCCAACCTAAATCACTCTGTGATTCTCTAATTCTATCTCCAGCTGTGAGCTAAGATGCACTCGGGCTAAAAATCTCCACTGGATTCAGAAGTACCCAGCTTCTCGAGTGGGACGGGACCCAGATACTTCATCAGGGAGAGGAGATGACTAAGGAAAGCTGGAGGAACGTGGCAGCGCACAGATCTCGTAAGTCTTTGGAGGGGTGGTGATCCCAGGGGTGGGAGTGAGGTCCAGGTCTGAGATGGAAACCCCAGGGGGTGGTTGGAAGGTGAACCTCTGCAGGAGGCTGGTGAAGAAGAGGAAGAGCTCCATTTTGGCAAGACTCTCACCGGCGCAGATCCTCCGTCCTGGAATGAAATGGAGAATGGCCATAAGAAAGTCTGCAGGAGCTGCTGCTTGAGCTGGTGTTGGAGAAGAGGGGAGGGGAGAGGAGGGGAGGGAAAGGGACATCTGGCAGGAGTCTTTGGAAGGGAAAGGAGTCTTAGATGTCCAGTTTCCCTGGAAGTCCTAAAATCAAAGGAAGATACCTGCTGAAAAGGGCATGAAGGCATCTTTCTTGACAAACTTCCCCTCGGAGTTGAGGAAATGTTCAGGGTAGAAGCTGTCTGGTTTCTCCCACTGGGTTTTGTCTTTCAGGACAGAGGTCAGTAAGGGCACAATGTGGGTTCCCTGCAGTTCAAGGCAGAGTGTTTACTGTTGCTGTGTCCATCACCGTGATGGCTTAAAGCACCCACTTGTGTTGGGGTGCTCCTGCCAAAGCAGCAGTGAGATCTCCAGCAAGCATCTTGGATGCAAGCAGGGCATGAAAGGGAGATGTCCTACATCAGGGTCATAGGGGAGAGAACCAGTGCAGAGGTTGTCTCACCTTGGGAATGAAATAGCCTTTGAAGGTCACGTCTGTAACAGTCTCGTGAGGCAAATTCACCGGCAGGATGTCAGCAAACCTTTGGATTTCGTGGATGACGGCATCCGTATATGGCAGTTGGGATCGATGCTCGATTCGAGGCTGAGCTGACCCTACCACTTGCTCTATCTCTTCTTGGACTTTTTCTGTTAAAGGAATAGAGAGAAATCACTTGAGTTGTCTCTTTCTCCTGCTAAGAGTAGGGAGATGAGGAGAATTCAGTTTTTGTTCAAATGCGCTGAGCGTGAAGTCACGTTTGAGGTGACCTGAGGAGAGTCACAGAATTATTGAGGCTGGAGAAGCCCTCTGAGCTCAGCCAGCCCAGCCCAACACCTAACATCACCCCATCAGCCAGACCAGGGCACTCAGGGCAACAGCCACGCTGTCCTTCAACACCCCCCAGGGATGGCGACTCCACCACTGCCCTGGGCAGTCCAGTCCAGGCTCTGATCATCCTTTGCCTGAGAAAGGGCTTCCTAACATCCAACCTCACCCTCTTCTGGCGGCTTCAGGTCCTGCCCTCTCATCCTGGCACTGGTTGTCTGGGAGAAGAGCCTGACCCCCACCTGACTACAACCTCCCTTCAGGGAGTTGGAGAGAAGGAGAAGGTCCCCCCTGAGTCTCCTCTTCTCCAGGCTCAACACCCCCAGCTCCCTCAGCCTCTCTTCATCAGACTTTCCCTTCAATCCCTTCCCCATCCTCGATGCTCCTCTGGACCAGCTCCAGCCCCTCAATCTCTTTCTTGATGTGAAGGGCCCTGGTCTGCTTGGTCTTGTCAGGCAGATGGGTTTGACGCTGGGTTTGAGGAACTGATGTTTCCCAGTACCTCACTGTGGCTTCTCTCTTTGGCTTTTCTCCCTAATCCCACTTTCAGGAACATCCAGTCTCTGCCTCTGCCTGGACAATAATCACTGCTGGCAACCTAAACCTCCCCTTTAGACACCCNCTCCAGGCTCAACACCCCCAGCTCCCTCAGCCTCTCTTCATCAGACTTTCCCTTCAATCCCTTCCCCATCCTCGATGCTCCTCTGGACCAGCTCCAGCCCCTCAATCTCTTTCTTGATGTGAAGGGCCCTGGTCTGCTTGGTCTTGTCAGGCAGATGGGTTTGACGCTGGGTTTGAGGAACTGATGTTTCCCAGTACCTCACTGTGGCTTCTCTCTTTGGCTCTTCTCCCTAATCCCACTTTCAGGAACATCCAGTCTCTGCCTCTGCCTGGACAATAATCACTGCTGGCAACCTAAACCTCCCCTTTAGACACCCACTGCCATCAGAATCACTTTCAGGACACCAGAGCCGGCTGCAAGATTTTCTCTCCCTTGCAAAACCTTCAGCTGCAATGCAATTATTGAGACTGCAACAGACCTCTGAGATCATGAAGCCAAGCCTCACAGACACCACAGCATCAGCTACACCGCAGCACTAAGGACCACATCCAGTTGTCCTTAAACTCCTCCACGGAAGGAAGCTGCTGGTTGCCTGGTTTCCACTTACTCTGAATTGCGGGGTATTTCATCATGAGCAGGAGGCCCCATCGCAGAGTGGTGGATGTGGTTTCTGTGCCAGCTACAAACAGATTTCTCACGACAACGGTCAAGTTCTCATTGTGGAAGTATCCATTGGCCTTTCCATCCTCCTGGAGATGTGAAACAACAATAGAATCAGCTGAGTGAAGATTCAGGAAGGAATGTTGTCATTGGAGAATGGGGTAAACCTTCCATGAGAATCCCCCAGGAGATTGCAAACTAGAGCCAGAACTATTAGGATACTGAAAGGGACTTTAAATGACAGGTAAAGACAGCTGCTCTGACTTTACTTTCTGAAGTGGTGCTTCCTGTGTTCCCCATCTCCTCCAAGCTAAAGAGACCCAGCTCCCCCAGCCTCTCCTCATCAGGGAGGTGCTCCATCTCCTTCATCATCCTCGTTGCCCTTATGCTGGTCTCTCTCCAGCAGCTCCACATCCATCTTAAACTGAGGAGTCCACAACTGGACACAACACTCCAGATGTGGTCTCACCAGTGCAGAGCAGATGGGGAGAAGAACCTCTCTTGATCTGCTAACCACCCCCCTTCTGATTCACCCCAGGATGCTGTTGGTCCTCTTGGCCACAAGAGCACACTGCTGGCTCATAGTCATCCTGCTGTCCACCAGGACCCCCAGGTTCCTTTCTCCTAAACTACTCTCCATCAGGTCAATTCCCAACCTACACTGGTACCTGGGGTTGTTCTTGCCCAGATGCAAAACTCTGCACTTACCCTTGTTATAGCTCATTAGATTTTTCTCTGCCCGGCTCTCCAGCCTGTCCAGATCTTGCTGAATGGCAGCACAGTCTGCTGGGGTGTCAGCGACACCACCCAGCTCTGTGTCATCAGCAGACTTGCTGACAGTGCATGCCAGTCCCTCATCCAAGTCATCAATGAATAGATTGAACAGGACTGGTCCCAGCACCGACCCCTTGTGAGTCTCCACTAGATCCAGGCCTCCAACTAGACTCTGTCCCATTGACCTCTCCTCTCCGGCTTCTGTCCTGCAGCCAGTTCATGATCCACCTCACTACCCGGTCATCCAGACCACACTGCCTCAGTTTGGCTGACAGGATGCTGTGGGAGACTGTCAAATTTCATAGTCTTTTAGTCTGTCCACAGGTTTGGGTTAGTCTGACCACAGATTTGGGTAGAGCAGATGCTAAGGATCTCTGCTGTAGAACATTTTGGTGTCTAACAAGGCTTGAAAGGAAAGTGGGGAGTTTTGAAGAAGCTGCTTGGCTTCTTTTACCTCTTGTTGTCTAACGAGGAAGGTGTCAATGAAGCTCCTCTGGTCATTTCTGTCCAGGGCTTCGAGATGTCTGATAAAAGTCGCCTTGATGAAAGCATTGAACTCTTCTGTATTCTTTCTAAAAATTTTGTGGTCCTTCAGGAGGAATCCAAGGACTGGGTACATGTTGTAGAACTGCAAGATGCAGAGATAGCAAGGGGTGAAGAACCACAGCTAAGGTGCACTGCAGTACATCAGCTGTACATCAAGAAAAGCTCTTCTATCTTCCTTCATGCTCCCTTTTCCCTGCCCAGCTCCGTAAACTGGCTACGGTTTGTCCTCTCTTACACTGATTATTAATCACAGTAGTTCATGATGGCCTAGAGATGCCATGTCTGAGCAGATGTCCTTATTAATTTCCTCTCTATCCACTCGTAGACAATTCATTCCTCCCACTCCGCAGCCCCTGTGATTGGGAGTCTTGAGTTGAAGAGGGAATTACCAGCATTTCTGCACTGAATGTGACCTTCTAGTTTAGGATGTGGGGAGTACTGAACAACTTCTACTGCTGTGGAGAACAACCCTTCTCTTGTACTTCATGTTCCTCAGCTCTTGATAAGAGGAGACACTTATTTCCTAGGCTGTGCTACCCAGAGAATTACAGAATCATAGAATGGCCGTGGTTGGAGGGCTCAATCTCCCCTCCCTTTCCCTTCGTCCTCTCGCTCGTATGGAGAAATCCAAACCCACCACCAGAGGTCCACTTTTTGCCACCTCAGGGTGTGTTTGTCAGGTACAAGTGAACGACCTGATGAGAGGACCAGAGGAAATGGCCACAGGTTGCCCCAGAGGAAGTTCAGGTTGGAAATTAGGAAAAAATTCTGTAGTGAAAGAGCAGTTAAACGTTGGAACAGGCTGCCCAGGGAAGTGAAGGCATCCACATGCATGGAGAAACTCAAAAGGTGACTAGATGTGACAGTTTGAGGCATGGTCTAGTGGTGATGGAGGTGTTGGGGTGAAGGTTGGATGCGATGATCTTGGAGGTCCTTTCCAACCTTAAGACTCTGTGGTTTTGTGATTCTGTGGGGTGCTGCAGTCGTCAGTGCTGGCCAGCTGGACCCCTCTGCACCACTACCCTTGTGGATTTGCAGAGCAATGCTCAGACAGTCTCAATTACCAAAACTGATGGGCTTGCACTGATCCTGATGTTGTCGTTCATCAGTGACAGGAGCCTTTTGAATGTGGGGTCTTCATAGTCAAAGCGCTTCCCGAGCAATATGGACACGATGACATTGGAAACAGAGGCATTTAGCATCAGAGACATCTCAAAGGGCTTCCCTAGTGTGGGAAGAAGTGGTGAAGACAAACAAAGACAATAGTTTAACTGAAGTAGCATGATAGGCTCAGTGAAGTTGTTCAGCCTGACAAGGACAAGGCTCTGGGGGACCATATAGAGACCTTCCAGTCCCTGAGAGGGGCCTGTCAGAAGGCTGGGGAAGACTGTTCACAAGGGCAGGGAGTGATAGGATGAGAGGTCGTGGTTGGAGGCTGGGAAAGGGCAGAGTGAGGCTGGGCAGCAGGAAAAAGTTCTTTAATGTGAAAGGGCTGGATCCCTGGAACCGGCTGCCTACAATGGTGGTGGAGGCCCCATCCCTGGAGCCATTCAAGGTCAGGCTGGATGGGGCTCTGGGAAGTCTGGTCTCATGAGTGATGGCCCTGCTTGGTGTAGGGGAGTTGGACTAGATAACCTTTGGAGGTCCCTTCCAACCCTCTGGTTCTGTGACATCTGGGACATGATAGGCACAAAGCTAGCACGAGGGTTCTCTGTCTCACAGTTTGTTTGTCCCTAATGACATTTTGACAGACCAGAGACTTGATACAAGTCTTTCCTGCTCCCTTCCATTTTCTCCAAGACTACACTGACCCTGGGTCTTTGTGGACCCTCCCCAGGCAGCTCTGTGTGGTCACACATAATGTTGAATTTGCCTGGTGTAAGGGGAGCTCAGCATTGCCACGTCCCCCATCACTGCCACCCTGGGCTGTCTCTTTTCATCCCTATTGTTTGAGAGTTAGACCTTCTCCTTTTAGCTCCAGTTTCCAAACTTTGTAGCTCTTGGTCATTCAGTCTTTCCTGATGAGGTTTTCACTTCTACAGCTTCTAGATCTCTTAGGTTCATCCCACTTCCAGCTGGATCCAGCTCCTGCTTTCAAGGGGTGAAGCTGAAACTTTGAAGCCTTAACTGGAGTGACAACATAAACATCTGTCTTTATCCTGAGTCTGCTCTGTCTGAAGAGCTACCTAGTGATGTCTTCACTCCAGGTTCTTCTTCCAGTGCCTCAGTGAACACTATTCATTTGCATCGGAGACAGACAGCTCATGGAAACTCCTCAGGACATGAGAAAGCCAAGTTGAATCTCTGGAAGAGCTCAGAAATTGCTTTTCCTTGACCCCTGGCACTTTTGTAGGAGGTCTGAGGGAAACCACAGTGCTATGAAGGTAAGACTCCCCCACCTTTCTGTGCCTCAATGGTGTCTGCCAGGCATCTGCACTCTTCTATCACACGACCCTCTATGGCCGTCTTGCCCATTCCAAAGTCTCGTAAGGTCGAGATGGTGAACCTCCGCATCACCTTCCAGTTTTCTCCATTGGAAAAGAGAACTCCTGGAATAGAAATAAAACCATTAAAACAGAGGTTTCACCCTGGGAGCAAATATTCATCATCTGCCCTGTATCCCAGTAGAGTGCTGACAGGAAACCTGTCAAGCTCTCAGGACATCTTGTGCCCCTACATTGAATGGACTAAGGCAGGAGAGATATGTTAGGAGAAAGCTCTGAGGGAAGCAGCTGTCGTGTCCTCTCAATACTCTTTAGATTCTGAAGACCATGTTGCCACTTGGTCTAAGTGGTCCTGCTCTGGCAGGGGGATTGGACTAGATGATGTTTTGAGGTCCCTTCCAATCCCTAATGTTCTGTGAGTCTGTGATTCAGGGTCTAACATCTGTGCAGGGAGACATCTGCACCAGAAGAACTCAGAGCAAGAGTGAGGTCCCTCTGGAAAGGAAAACGAAAGGCTTCAGTTACTGTTAATCTATTAATAATAATAATTCTATTAATACATTTTTGTTTATTCTATCTTTAAGGGAGACTTTTTTCTCACATATGAATTTAACTGGAAAATGTCAAATAAACATTCAAGAATTTCCATTTCACAGAATCACAGAACATCAGGGATTGGAAGTGACCTCAAAAGATCATCCAGTCCTATCCCCCTGCCAGAGCAGGACCACCTAGACCAAGTGGCAACATGGTCTTCAGATTCCAAAGAGTATTGAGAGGACACAGCGGCTGCTTCCCTCAGAGCTAGTGCCACTGATGTCATAGAGGCTCCTCAGACATCTTGTCCTGGGTCGATGTGGCAAGAGTTTGGTAGCTGGGTGGCTGCAGGTGTTAGAAGACATCGGTAGATCTACCCGTGTCAGCTCTTCACGTGTCACTTCTAAGAGAAGACTCAGCTGCAGGTTCAGACCTCTAGATTATGTCTATTTGTAAGTTAATCACAGAACATTAGGGATTGGAAGGGACCTCGAAGGATCATCCAGTCCAATCCCCCCACCACAGCAGGATCCCCTAGATCCAGTCACACAGGAACATGTCCAGGCTGGTTTCTCCATAGCCCCCACGAATGTTACCACCCCTTGCTCAATTTGCCCCTCATTTCCATTGCCTCCCATGCTTAGCAAAACCAAGTGAGATGTTCTACATCTCTCCACTGAGAAACTCGTTCTTCTGTGTAGAAGGCAGCTGAATGAGGGACAATGACTGACCCACCTTTTCCTTTTCCTACTTCTTCAGTGAGCGGCAGGATCAGTCTCCCTGCAAACGCGTCTGCCTGGTTCACCAGAGCTTCCTTCACTGCTTCGTATCCTGAGAGCACAACCATTTTCCTTGGTCCCATCCGGATGCTGAACACTGGGCCATACGTTTTGGATAGCTGGTGAGATGAAAGGGAGAGAGTAGTTTAGGAGAAAGGGTCCTGGGGGTCCTGGTGGACAGCAGGATGACTATGAGCCAGCAGTGTGCTCTTGTGGCCAAGAGGACCAACAGCATCCTGGGGTGAATCAGAAGGGGGGTGGTTAGCAGATCAAGAGAGGTTCTTCTCCCCCTCTACTCTGCACTGGTAGAGTCCACATCTGGAGTGTTGTGTCCAGTTGTGGACTCCTCAGTTCAAGATGGATGTGGAGCTGCTGGAGAGAGACCAGCATAAGGGCAACGAGGATGATGAAGGAGGTGGAGCACTTCCCTGATGAGAGGCTGAGGGAGCTGGGTCTCTTTAGCTTGGAGAAGAGAAGACTGAGGGGTGACCTCATTGATGTCTATAAGGATGTGAAAGGTGGGTGTCAGGAGGATGGAGCCAGGCTCTTCTTAGTGTCATCTAGTGATAGGACGAGGGGCAGTGGTTGTGAGCTGGAACACAGAAGGTTCCACATCAATCTGAGAAGTCCAGGTTGGACTTGATGATCTATGAGGTCTCTTCCAACCTTGATAATACTGTGATACTGTGAACTTCTTCCCAGTGAGGGTGACAGAGCCCTGGAAGGGGCTGCCCAGGGGGATTGTGGAGTCTCCTTCACTGGGGATGTTAGAGACCCGCCTGGATGTGTTCCTGTGTGACTTGGTCTAGGTGGTCCTGCTGTGTTGGGGGGGTTGGACTGGATGATCTTTTGAGGTCCCTTCCAATCCCTAATGATTCTGTGGTATGAGAAGATGATTTGGGGGTGCTTTTCAGCAAGCTCAAAACACCGGGGTTCACGTGCTGTTCCCTGCATGGCGCTGCGGTTTCATTTGCTGCCCAGCACGTGGACAGTTTGTCAGAACAATGTTGGAGCTTGTGAATCCAAAGAATCACGATGGGATCTGCATTTCTCCGATAGGTGAATTTAGAGGGGCTAGAGGAGAGGCACTGGGCAGACTGGACAAATGGACACTGAACATCTCTGTATCTGCAGCAAAGCTGGAATCATGAGTAGCAACTCTTGGACAGTCTGGAGTCACTAATGTTAGTGACAACGAGCAAGAGCTGCAGCCTCTGCCAGGCAGGAACAGACTGAATGACTTGCAAGGGAGTGCAGCCCAGAGAAGGAGAACAGAAGTTACCTCTAGCATTGTCAGGTGAAGCCTCTTCAGATCCATTATGTGCAGATGTCCAATGATGGGTAAGGCTCTGGGTCCCGGGGGGAAGTTTGCTCTCGTGTGGCTCTTCCAGACTTCTTGTCTCTTCAGAACCAGCAGGACAAAGAGTACAAAGAGTAACCCTACAGGAAGAAGACTCACCCAATCCATTGTTTTTCAGCAAAGGCTTTGCTGAGCAGATGGAGGTTCAGGCCAGCAGTGGAGTCTTCTGCCAGAAGTTAGGAGTTTCAAGAGTTAAAGACACGTCCACACACAGGAAGATATGAGCTTCACCTCCAAGAGATGGTAAAAATGCCTGCCTGGGGTTTCCCTGCTGAACAGCCTCACCACTGTGTGTGCTCACTTTGTACCATGCTGGTTACTCTTTAATGGGTGCTGTCTAAACTGGGCTCCCAAAAGGAGGTGAAAAGGCACCGACAGTGTCACTGCCTGATTCTTTCCACATATATCTGGGATTTAATTGTTAACAAAGAATGAATCGGGTACTGATTAAGCTGGAACAGAGGGGGTTCAACCCCAGTCTGAGAAGGAACTTCTTCCCAGTGAAGGTGACAGAGCACTGGAAGGGGCTGCCCAGGGGGGTTGTGGAGTCTCCTTCTCTGGAGACGTTTCAAACCCGCCTGGATGTGTTCCTGTGTGACTGGATCTGGGGTTCCAACATTGTCTTGTAGTAGGGTTTCTAGTAGTGTTAGTCTGCATCTCTGCATGTGCCAGTGTTTGGAGGAATGTGTGAAGAACCAAGATGCAGGTCCAAAGAAGGGCAATGAAGCTGGCGAAGGGCCTGGGGGACAGTTCTGATGAGGAGAGGCTGAGGGAACTGGGGATGTTTAGCCTGGAGAAAAGGAGACTCGGGGGGACCTTAACCCTCTCTACAGCTCCCTGGAGGTAGGTTGCAGACAGGTGGGGGTCAGGCATATTTCTCTTTACAGCCACCTGATAGGAGAGAGTAGTGAGGTGAGGATTGGAATCTTCTCCCAAGGACAAGAGGAAACAGCCTCAAGTTGTGCCAGGGGAGATTTAGGTTGGACATCAGGAAAGATTGCTTCTCTCACAGAAGGATCAGGGGTTGGAACAGGCTGCCTAGGGAGTGGGGGGAGTCACTGTCCCTGTAGTTGTTCAAAAAGCTTGTAGATGTGGCCCTGGGGAACAGGGTTTGGTGGGCAGGGTGGGGTTGGGTTGATGGTTGGACTTGGTGATTTTGTAGCCTTGGGAGGCAGCGACTTCAGAGACAGGAGCCCTTCACACGGCAGTTCTCCACCGAGTCTTCTTTAGTTGAACATTGTTGTTTTCCTGTTGGTTCCTTACACCTTCTGTTTTCCTTGGAACTAGCATTTATTTTATATCTAGTGATATCAGCTAGTGCTACTAGCTACTTACTGCTGGTGACCGTCACTGGCTGTACAATGTCATTTACTGATTTCCCTCAAGAAGGCCAGTGGCATCCTGTGGTGGATTGAAAGGGCTGTGGTTTGTAGATCGAGAGAGGTTCTCCTCCTGCTCTCTGTGCCCTGATGAGACTGCATCTGGAGTATTGTGCCCAGTTCTGGGCCACTCAGTTCCAGAAGGACACAGAGCTGCTGGAGAGAGGCCAGCACAGAGCCACAGAGATGATGAAGGGAGTGGAGCATCTCCCTTGTGAGGAAAGGCTGAGGGAGTTGGGTCTCTTGAGCTTGGAAAAGAGGAGACTGAGGTGACCTCGTTCATGCTGATAAATTTAGAAAGGGCGGGTATCAGGAGGATGGATCCAGGCTCTGCTCAGTGTCATCTAATGACAGGACAAGGGGCAATGGGTGTGAGCTGGAACAGAGGAGGTTCCACATAAATATGAGAAGGAACTTCTTTCCAGTGAGGGTGACAGAGCACTGGAAGGGGCTGGGCCGGGTGGGGTGGGGGGATTTNTTGTGAAGTCTCCTTCTCTGGAGACATTTCAAACCCACCTGGACATGTTCTTGTGTGACTGGATCTGGGGGATCCTGCTGTGGCAGGGGGATTGGACTGGGTGATCTTTCAAGGTCCCTTCCAGTCCCTGATGTTTGTGATTCCATGACTCCCTTACTGTGTCCTTGAAACAGCTGAAAGAATAACAACGGCCAGCAACAACATTTGTCACCATTTCACTTTCTTCTTCCTTTCATTAAATAGATTAACACAGGATCCTCCTGAAACAAACAAAGGACCCTCATGTTGTCACCTAGGGTATCTTCTCAACCTCTCTATTCAGTGTTTTTCCATGGAAGTCATTTCAATGCTTTGATTTTTGTCTTCAAACGACACATTTTCTTCTCAATCCATTGATTCCTTGAAAACACAAGGTAAGACACAGATAATCAAGGGTTTGTTTTTTGGGGGGCGGTTTGTAGGAAGGATCTAGTTAACCCACCCGCCTGTATATTCGAAGATAAAGCTTCTTTTATAGTACAGAAATAGAGCTTTCTTATATGCAGCCCCTTCTTGAAGTCCTTTGTGGTTGGAAGACTACTTGGAGGACGTTCTCTAGCATTGGAGACCGAAAAGAGCGTCGTGAAGAGGAATATTTTTCTACATGGTGGCTTCAAATCTTCCCTGCTCCTCATAGTTGTTGGAGTGTGGATTCTCCTCTTCTGGAACCTGCCATGAAAATTAGAGGAGAGGTCAGTTTAGGCTTCCTTTTGCTATAGAAGGAGATGGAAAGGTACTGAGAGTGCCCTTCTAGTTGGATCTATGTGCTATTAACTTCAACCCAGCTTGACATGAGCCACCAGTTTGGAATTCTGAGTTCCTTGCACACCAATAATACAGTGGAGTATTAATCTCTGGGAATTTCAAAGAGCTCTAAAGAAACAGAGTGTCCCCCTCTAATAACATGTGAGTGGTGTCACAGAGTCACAGAACATTAGGGATTGGAAGGGACCTTGAAAGATCATCCAGTCCCATCCCTGCATCACAACATGATCCCATAGATTCGGTTGCACAGGAACATGGCCAGGTGGGTTTTAAAGTTCCTGTGTGACTTTGTCTAGGTGATCCTGCTGTGTGAGGGGGATTGGACTAGATGATCTTTTGAGGTCCCTTCCAATCCCTAATGATTCTGTGATATCTTACCTCCCAATAAACAGAGTCATCAAAGCAGTTCTCATCAGATGCTTGTCCCAAGAAGGGCAGCTTCAGAATAGCACCTGCAGGACAGACAACACCAAAGGTTAGGAAATGGCCAAACTGCTCTAATAAATGGTCTCCACATGTGCCCTGGGGAGCCATCTAAGTGTTCTGACTTGTTTGCTGGAGTATGGAAATGCTCAGCTCTCTTAGGACCTCAGGTCACTCATTATAAAGGATGCAGGTTCCTTCATATCTCATGAGCCAGAGCTCATTCTTAAGTGCCCAAACCTTTCCCAGATTTCAGACCAGAATCTTCTCTTTCAGCCTGAAGTTGTATTTGGGAAGTAATCACATAGAAAGTTGTGACATTTAGATGAATCCATCTTAACCTCAAACTAGGTTCTGTTCGGAAGTTGAGGTGCCTGGATCTGGAGAAGAAATCCCCTGGCTACGCCTGCGTACACGATCCAGCATCGCTGAGACACGCGCTCACAAGGTATTTCTTTAGGCTTCATTTGGTAACAAAACTACTGGAAAACTTTCCCAAATGGATGTTTCCACCAGTGTGTCATCACACAGGGCTTCTGTTGTAGCTGTTTTGCCTTAGCCACATGAAATTCTTGACACTCTGGAGTTCCCCATGGACAAACCTCTATATTCAGAGATGTTTCAGGCTCTAGATGCATCACGCTGCCCCATCTTGATACTCTGGAGCTCCCCATGGACAAACCTCTACATTCAGAGATGTTTCAGGCTCTAGATGCATCACACTGCCCTGTCTTGGTAGTCTAGAGTTCTCCATGGACAAACCTCTCAATTCAGAGATATTTTAAGCTCCACATGTGTAGCACTGACCTGTCAATGCTCCACCTGCCAGCGCAATTCCGACCGAACTGCCCAGGGAAGCAGCCTGCATGCCAGGAGTGTAGCCGCCACCGTTCCTGAAGAGGCCACAAAACCAAACCGTTGACAGTCAGTTCATAGTCATTAGGGATTGGAAGGGACCTTGAAAGATCATCTGGTCCAATCTGTTATCCTTTGAGATGGAGCTTTTAGAGAATGACTGGATGATCTTTCAAAGTCCCTTCCGATCCCTGATGGTCTGTGATTGTGTGAATGACCCCTCCCCCCCATCAAAGATGCCAGCGATTCCTCTTGGAGATGGTAGAAACAGCCTGTTCTGCCAATTCTCTTGGAAGTCTCGGTGACCAGCAGTGGACTTGTGGAATCCCATGACAGTCAAATGGTTCTGTGCTGGTTTTTAATGAGGTTTTAGTTAGTTTTAATTGAGCTTTTCATTGGGAACAAGCTGGTCGTATAGGCAGTGGGTTAAAGGTGCTGGATCAAGATATCGAGAAGACAGGCGAAGAGGAAGAGTCAAGGCAAATCAAGACAGGCAAATCAAGAAGAATCTTGCTTAAGCCAGAACACCATTAAATCAAAGATGTGTTCTCTGAACATAATCACAGTTAGGGCCACAGAAGATGAGGGGTGAACGCATTAATGTTGATAAATATGGAAAGGGTGGGTGTCAGGAGGATAGAGCCAGGCTCTTCTCAGGGGCACCCAATGATAGGACAAGGGGCAGTGGGTGTCAGCTGGAACAGAGGAGGTTCCACATCACTCTGAGAAGGAACTTCTAGCCAGTGAACGTGACAGAGCCCTGGAAGGGGCTGCCCAGGAGGGTTGTCTCTTTCCCTGGAGACGTTTAAAACCCGCCTGGAGATGTTCCTCTGTGTCCAGATCTAGGGGATCCTGCTGTGGTCGGGGGGATTGGACTGGATGATCTTTCAAGGTCTCTTCCAATCCCTAGCGTTCTGTGAGGGTGAAAAATTAGGACAGATCTTAAAAAACCAATAAACTCCTTCCCTCTGTGACTCACCCAGTCGCGGTGACTATGATGCCAGCGATACCTCCCAGTACTCCAGGCAACCCATGCAAATTATGAACTCCACACGTGTCGTGAATGTTCAGCTTGGAGGCCAGCAAAGGCTGCAGTGAGGGAAAGCATGAGGTTTATAGTCCTTCATCACCTCCAGGATTGTAAACCAAAGAAAGCGCAAAAGCACAAGGAACGACGTCATTCATCTCAAGCAGGCAAAGTTTGGCTGTAAAACCTGTGATCTGATCCCTTTGCTGTGAACTGTGAGGAGAACATCACTTCTGCACGTGGAGCGGCACCAAGGCCCTTGGGAGACCACATCTGGAATATTCTTTCTAGTTCTAGGCCCCTCAGTTCTAGAAGGACACAGAGCTGCTGGAGAGAGTCCAGCATAGAGCCACAGAGATGCTGAAGGGAATGGAGCATCTCCCTAGTGAGGAAAGGCTGAAGGAGCTGGGTCTCTTCAGCTTGGAAAAAAGGAGACTGAGGGGTGATCCTGTGAATGGTGGTAAATATGTGAAGGGTGGGTGTCAGGAGGATGGAGCCAGGCTCTGCTCAGGGGCACCCAGTGATAGGACAAGGGGCACCGGATGTGAGCAGAGGAGATTCCACATCAGTCTGAGAAGGAACTTCCTCCCAGTGAAGGTGACAGAGCCCTGGCAGGGGCTGCCCAGGGAGGTTGTGGAGTCTGCTTCTCTGGAGACGTTTAAAACCTGGAGATGTTCCTGTGCAACTGGGTCTAGAGGACCCTGCTGTGGCAGGGGGATTGGACTGGGTGATCCTTTGAGGTCCCTCCCAATCCCTAATGTTCTGTGATTCAGTGACTCTGTGATTCCTTGAAGAGAAAATCCCAGCTCTAATGAAGTCTGATATCTTTGAGATGATTCTCTGGTTGTAGCTACGTGAGGGACTGAAGGAAAGAAGCGAGAGCAGAGGTGGGTCCTCAGTACTTACACTCAGGTATTGGAAGCCCAGGACCGAGATGATTCCAGCGATGGTCCCAATGCACATGGCACCAAAAGGGTGGATTTCCATGTCAGCACAGGTGCCTACGGCCACTCCGCCGGCCAGGGTGGCATTTTGAATGAGAACCTGCAAGGACCATACAAAGGTGGAGCTGCTGTGTGTGGAGCAGAAGCTGCTTTAGGGGCTGAGTGACCCTTTTCCTACAGACCTTTTCCTTTACTGCAGGTGGGATTTTTCTAGTGAAGAACAGACAGGAATTTAAAACAAGGTTTCCTATGTACTTGGCACTGGTGAGGCCACAGCTGGACTACTGGGTTCAGTTTTGGGCACATCAATACAAGAAAGATGTTGAGGCTGTCCAGATGTGGGTCCAGAGAGGGGCCCCCACAAGGTTGGGGAAGGGTGTGGAGAATAGAACCTGTTCTGCAGGGAGCTGGGGTGGTCTGAAGAAAAGGAGGCTGAGGGGAGACCTTCTTACTGTCTGCAACTACCTGAAAGGAGGCTTGAGAGAGGTGGGGGTTGGTCTCTTCTCACAAGGAACAAGGGACAGGACAAGAGGGAATGGACTCAAGCTGCACCAGGGGACAGTTAGGTTGGCCCTGGGGAGAGACTTCTTCCTGGAAAGGGTCCTCAGGCCTGGCAGAGTCTGCCCAGGGAGGGGTTTGAATCTCCATCCCTGTCCATGTTAAGCAGTCATGGAGATCTGGAGCTCAGGGACAGGTTTTAGTGGTGGGATGGGACAGTTGGGTTCAGGGTTGGACTCAATGAACTTGAAGCTGTTTTCTAACCTAGATGATTCCATGATTCTATGAACAGGGCATTGGTTCAAAACTGCTCTGGTCCAGTTTAACTGGGGCCAGATTAATAAAGTTCAACTTTTACAAAGTTGAACCAGAGCCATGATGCCTCCTGCAGCAGCTCATTGAACTTGCTCGTGGTGGGCTTTGATAGGCACTGCAACTGCTGGAGAGAAGTGTCTTGAGTTCAGGCCAAGGAGGCCAGAGGTTGACAGCCTGGCACCCCCAACCTAGTTTGTCTTTTACTGTTGTGCAGCTGCCCTGTGAGATCCCTGGGGAGCAGGTCATTGCCTCCAGAGGACTTAGCTACTGCAGGACAACAACCTGCTTAGTGTCTTCTTTGGAATAAGACTCAAAAGTCCACCTCACCATGAGACTAATGTCTCTGTGCTCCAGTGGGCTCTGTGAACTACAGCAACGGCCAGCACTGTCATCTCTAAGAGCTTTTAACTCTCTGGAGGCAGTGATCCCACCCTGAGGGTTGTCTCCGGGTCAGTATGAGCAAAGGCTCCAGATAACTCATGGACACTGAGAATTTGACTCATCATCTGGAGCTGGGTCTCTTTAGCATGAGAAACAGGAGGCTGAGGGATGACCCCATGAATGTTGATCAATATGGGAAGGGGGGGTGTCAGGGGGATGCTCAGGGGCACCCAATGATAGGACAAGGGGCAGTGGGTGTGAGCTGGACAGAGGAGGTTCCACATCAATGTGAGAAGGAACAACTTCATGGTGAGTGTGACAGAGCACTGGAAGGGGCTGCCCATGGAGGGTTGTGGAGGCTTCTTCTGTGGAGATGTTTAAGACCCATCTGGTCATGTTCCTGTGCAACTAGAGGATCCTGCTGTGGTGGGGGGATTGGACTGGATGATCTTTCGAGGTCCCTCCCAATCCCTAATGTTCTGTGATCATAGAGAAGTGACTCCTTTTAATGGGGGTTGTGCTGTGGCTCTTACCATATTGAATTTGCCTCTTGGATCCACCAGGCTGGAGAGGGCAAATGTTACAACAGCACATGCAGCCAAGGAGTAGTAAGTGTTGATAATTGCTCTCATCACGTTTTCATCCCCAGTTGCAATGGCAGAGTTGAAACTGGGCCAAAAAAGCCAGAGGAACAGGGTACCTGGGTAGATATGAGTCAACACGAAACAAAGACTGTTCAGTCACAAGGAGTATTTCAGCAAGAAAGATCCAGCAATCCAGAACTAGCTATAAGACACAAGGAAGATCATCAGTAAGAACCGTGAAATACCCAAGATGTTGGAAGAATCATAGACTCATAGAATGGCCAAGGTTGGAAGGGACCTCAGAGATCACCCAGTTCCAACCCCCCTGCACAGGCAGGGACGTCTTCACCAGAGCAGGTTGCTCAGGGCCTCAGACAACCTGCCCTTCAACACTGCCAGGGATGGGGCAGCCACAACTGCCTTGGGCAACCTGCTCCAGCATCTCCCTGCCCTCACAGCAAAGAATTGGTTCCTCATGTCCAACCTCAGTCTCCTCTCTTCAAGTCTGGAACCCTTTCCCCTCATCCTCTTGCTACCACGCCTGTTAAAAGCCCTCCCCCAGCTTTCTTGTAGCCCCCTTCAGAGACTGGGAAGCTGCTGGAAGGTCACCTGGGAGCCTCCTCTTCTCCAGGCTGAACAACTGGCCCCAGCTGGCTCAGCCTGTCCTCACAGGGGTTGAGTTGCTCTCCTCTGGACCCCTTCTCGGAGCTCTGTGTGCTTCTGATGCTGGGGACTCCAGAACTGGACCGGGGACTTCAGGTGGGTTCTCACCAGTGCAGAGCAGAGGAGGAGAATCCCCTCCCTTGACCAACTGTCCCTAATTCTTCTGCTGCAGCCCAGGACACAGCTGGCTCTCTGGGCCGCTAGTGTCCACTGACGGCTCCTGGGAACCTTCTGGTCCACCTCCACCCCCAAGTCCTTCTCTTTAGGGCTGTTCTCAATCCTTTCTCCTTCCAATTTGTATTGGTGCATGGGATTGCCTCGACCCAGGAGCACACCCTGCACTTGGCCCTCGTTGAACTTCATGCACTTTGCACGAGCAAATAAGAGACGATACTGAAGCTTCTGCCACTTCCAGCTGAAATTCTGACACAGGGTCTCTGTCCAGTCTTGATGGAAGACTTTAGCCTGTTATGACCCTTTCTGATGCCCCCACTCACTGCCAGAGCTGACCACCACTGTGGAATCCTACCCGAACAGGATGCATTAGCAGGACAGTTCACAGGCAAATCCTTCTTCATCCATTGACTTAACTACAGCTTTAGCTGGTTAATTAATCTGTGGACACTGGGTTTGTATAGCCCTGAGAAGAGAAGACTTGTGGAAGACCCTATCACCATGTCTCAGCACTTAAAAGGCGGCTGCCAAGAAGATGATGACTCCCTTTTCATGTGGAAAAGACAAGGGGTGGTGGATAAAGTTACTCCTGGTGACACCACAGCTGGAATCTTGTGTCCACTTCTGGGCCCCTCAGTTCCAGAAGGACACAGAGCTCTGGAGAGTCCAGCACAGAGCCACAGAGATGATGAAGGGAGGGGAGTGTCTCCCTTGTGAGTAAAGGCTGAGGGAGATGGGTCTCTTGAGCCTGAGGAGTGACCCCATGAATGTTGATCAATCAACTGGAACAGAGGAGCTTCCACAGGACCTTTTTCCAGGTGAGGGTGACAGAGCACTGGAAGGGGCTGCCCAGGGGGGTTGTGGAGTCTCCTTCTCTGGAGACGTTTAAAACCCACCTGGATGTGTTCGTGTGCAACTGGATCCAGGGGACGCTGCTGTGGCAGAGGGATTGGACTGGATGATCTTTCGAGGTCCCTTCCAATCCCTAATGTTCTGTGATTCTACTTGGAGCCCCCAATTAAATTCTTCCCCACGAGAACAACTAATCTCTGGAATCATCTCCCAGGGGAAGCGGTCGATTGCCCTGCACTGGGCAATTTTCAGACCCAGCTTGACAGGCTGCTGGGACATCTGATTTCAACTATTTTTAACTTGGTGGGTTAGACTAGATGATCCTTGAGATCCCTTCCAACCTGGGGTTCTATGAATCTATGAAGAGAAGTCATGAACAGATAGATGTAGGGCTTCTTATATTCCCTGGCGGGACACGCACACCTCAGTGCTTCTATTTCTGGCCAGGTTCTGTAGAAGTTCTACTTAAAACTCAAGATTTAAGCAGAAAGTGATTAATCCTTTGATTTTTGGTCTAGGTGATCCTGCTGTTGCAGGTGGATTGGACTAGATGATCTTTCAAGGTCCCTTCCAATCCGTAGTGATTCTATGATTCTATGATTTTTAATGGATGCAGCATAATAACGGGAGCCCAACCAAACACAGGGATGGGAGGGATGAGCAGCTACGCGCTTCTCTGTGGCTCCACTTACCAATCATGGCAAATAAGTCCGAGTGGTAGGTAGACTCTTCATTTTCATGCTTCTTTTTCAAGCCAGGACGATGCAAGACCAGCGTGGTGGCCAAACCAAAGTACGCTCCAAAAGCATGGATGGTCATCGAGGCACCAACATCTGTGGCCTGTGGAAGGGACCCAAAACAATGCCAGGGATTAAATAGGGGATTTGGTGGAAGGGAAGTGTTGGGTGACTTGGATGGTCTGTTTTCTGTGGTAGAAACTAGACCCTAGATTATATAAAGGAGAAGCATCACAGAGTGAAAGGATGCACCTAGGTACACAGAGCGTTAGGGGTTGGAAGGGAAACCTCCAGGGGTCCTTGAATCACAGAATCACAGAGCATTAGGGATTGGAAGGGACCTTCAGAAGTCATCTAATCACAGAATCACAGAGCATTAGGGATTGGAAGGGACCTGCAGGGGTCGTTGAGTCGTAGAATCACAGAGCATTAGGGATTGGAAGGGACCTCAAAAGATCATCCAGTCCAATCCCTCTGACACAGCAGGATCACCTACATCCAGTCGCACAGGAACATGGCCAGGTGGGTTTTAAATGTCTCCAAAGAAGGAGACTCCACAACCCCTCTGGGCAGCCCCTTCCATTGTGACCCTCACCTTCTCACATTGATGTGGAACCTCCTCTGTTCCAGCTCTCACCCTTTGCCCTTGGTCCTATTATTAGATGACATTGAGAAGAGCCTGGCTCCATCTTCCTGAGTCCAACCCCACCCCTGCTTGAGCAGGTTCGTAAAAGCTAAGACAGATCACATAGAAATAGATTTTTTAGATAAACTAGAAGAATTGATCCTGCTGTGGCAGGGGGGGTGGACTGGATGATATTTTAAGGTCCCTTCCAATCCCTAATGATTCTATGATTCTGTGATTGGACTAGATGATCTTTTGAGGTCCCTTCCAATCCCTAATGATTCTATGATTCTGTGATTGGACTAGATGATCTTTTGAGGTCCCTTCCAATCCCTAATGATTCTATGATTCTGTGATTGGACTAGATGATCTTTTGAGGTCCCTTCCAATCCCTAATGATTCTATGATTCTGTGATTGGACTAGATGATCTTTTGAGGTCCCTTCCAATCTCTAATGATTCTATGATCCTATGAATTAGAAAGTGAGAGGCTTTTTTATTAACAGGGGATAAAATAAATGGCTAAATAGCTCTACCTGAAACACTTCTGCAACGAGGTGTTCGTTGCATGCGAAGATTGTGATCTCCAGGAGTGTCAAGATCAGCATCTGAAGGGGACTTGTTTTCCCCAGGAGCGCTCCGAAGGAAATCAAAGCAGTTGCTGTGCTGAAGTCTGCGTTTATCATGCTGCAGGAGAGACAACGGGCAAAACCGAGTCAGTACGAAACAGAAACACGAGAGAAAAGGGAAGTCACTTTGAAGAAACCTGAGATGGGGCTGAGATATCAAACCTGTCACAGAGTCACTGAATCATGGAATTTTGGGGGGCTGGAAAAGACCTTTAAGGCTGACCACAGAACATTAGGTTCACAGAATAACAGAACACTAGGGATTGCAAGGGCCCTCAAAAGATCATCCAGTCCAATCCCCCTGACACAGCAGGACCACTTAGACCAAGTCATGCAGTCAGTCTGGGTTAGAAGGGACCACAGGATCATCCAGTTCCAACTCCCCTGCCATGGGCAGGGACACCCCACCCTAGGTCAGGCTGGCCAGAGCCCCATCCAGCCTGGCCTTAAACACCTCCAGGGATGGGGCCTCAACCACCTCCCTGGGCAACCCATTCCAGGCTCTCACCACTCTCATGGTGAAGAACTTCCTCCTCACATCCACTCTAAATCTACCCATCTCCAGCTTTGCTCCATTGCCCCTAGTCCTGTCACTACCTGCCATCCTAAAAAGCTCCTCCCCAGCCTTTTTGTAGCCCCCTTCAGATACTGGAAGGCCACATGGATCAACATTCATGGGGTCACCCCTCAGTGATTGAGAACATCTTCTGTGGATGAAAAGGAAAGGGAGCATTTCCAGTTGGGTTTTCTACAGACTTTACAGGGGACAGGTCTACAAGGGACAAAGTACAGATCTACAGGGGTCAATACGTGGGGAGATTGCCTCCTGTGTCAGGAGGATGGAGCCAGGCTCTTTTCAGTGTCATCTAGTGACAGGACAAGGAGCACTGTGTGTGAGCTGGAACATAGAAGGTTCCATATAAATATCTGATGGAACTTCTTCCCAGTGAGGGTGACAGAGCACTGGAACAGGCTGCCCAGGGGAGTTATGGAGTCTCCCTCTCTGGAGAACTAATCTGATGAAGAGAGATGGAGAAAATTTGGGCTGTTCAGTCTGAGGAAGAGGAGGCTGAAGGGAGACCTCATCACACTCTACAGCTATCTGAAAGGACATTGTAGAGATGTTGGTGCTGGGCTCTTCTCACAGGTCATTGTGACAGAACCAGAGGGGAGGGCTTCAAGCTTCAACAGGAGAGGGTTAGACTGGACATCAGGAAGACATTCTTCCTGGAGAGAGTGGTCAGGCAGTGGACTGGGCTGCCCAGGGTGGTGGTTGAGTCCTCATCCCTGGATGAGTTTCAAAGTCGCTTAGATGTGGTGTTGGGGGATCTGGTTTAGCGCTGAACGTGTAGAGTAGGGTTGATGGTTGGACTTGATGGGTCTTCTCCAACTTGAATGATTCTGTGATTCAGAGATTCAAAGCCGTCTCCCACTACATGGCTGATGGCCCACGTGTGACCCAGCACAGCAAATGTCATCCCACCTTTTAGCTGTGTCAGCCCAGTGTACCCAGTGTTGTCCCTAAGAGGCCAAGGGCAGGTGAATCAGAGGGAACTTCTTCCCAGTGAGGGTGATGGAGCACTGGGAGGGGCTGCCCAGGGGGGTTGTGGAGTCTCCTTCTCTGGAGATGTTTAAAACCTGCCTGGACATGTTCCTGTGCGACTTGGTCTGGGTGATCCTGCTGTGTCAGGGGGATTGGACTGGATGATCTTTTGGGGTCCCTTCCAATCCCTAGCGATTCTATGATTCTGTGAATGTTGAGAGGGGGACAGTGAAGCTCAATCAAATTTCAGTGAACTTAATCAATCTGATCCCATAAATGTTGTCGTTTGTGGCTTCTCCTGAGACCTTCAGGATAGAAAAGCCACTTCTGGTCAATTCCCTCTTACCTTGTGATATCGACAGAGATCTTCCCTTGATGCAGGTGCCAAAATCCTTGCATCAAGACTCCCCACTGGAGACCAAGGGCAGCGATGAGCATGTTGATACCAACACTGCTGAATCCATACTTCTTCAGAAAGGTCATCAGGAAACCAAACCCAACAAATATCATCACATGAACATCCTGGAAGACTGAAAGGAAAAGCGTTTCTGTCGCTGCATGACTCTGAAGGGAGGAAGCACAGGGACACATCAACATTTAACTGAAAAGCAGAGAGCTACAACCGTATGGCGTCGGTGTGACCCAGCCTTCCCCATTTCTGATGGATCTACTCTTCAAAAATTGAGTAGCTTGAGGGGTGACCTCATTAATGTCTATAAATATGTGAAGGGTGGGTGTCAGGAGGATGGAGCCAGGCTCTGCTCAGTGTCATCTAGTGATAGGACAAGGGTCAGTGGGTGTGAGCTGGAACATAGAAGATTCCATATAAATATCAGAAGGACCTTCTTCACAGTGAGGACGACAAAGCAGTGGAAGGGGCTGCCCAGGAAGGGTTGTGGAGTCTCCTTCTCTGGAGACGTTTAGGACCCACCTGGATGTGTTCCTGTGTGACTTGTTTTGTGTGATCCTGCTGTGGCAGGGGGATTGGACTGGATGATCTTTTGGGGTCCCTTCCAATCCCTAATGTTTCTATGATTTTGTGAACTCAGGGGAAGCCCTTGCTTGGGACACAACCAAATTCATCTGTAGGACCACAGCATCAGCTTTCTGCCCCGTCCTTGGGCAGACTGTGCTCTTGTACAGAGGGAAGTTTGAGAGGCAGAGACTCTTAAACTCAAAACACAGGTGTTAGGAAATCACAGCCTGGTTTGGGTTGGAAGGGACTTTAAGATCAGCCACTGCCACCCCCCTGCCATGGGCAGTGACACCTCTCACCAGACCAGGTTGCCCAGAGCCCCATCCAACCTGGCCTTCAACACTTCCAGAGATGGAGCAGCCACAACCTCCCTGGGTGACCTCTTCCAGGGCCTCAGGGGTTTCTGCCTCAGATCTCACTGAAATCCCCCCTCTTTTATCTTGAACCCACCCCCCTGGTCCCTTCTGCAGGTCAGCAGATACCAGCAAATATTCAGGCTGAGGAAGGTCATTTTCTCTGTTCTTGTGGGGCAAACAGCCCCTAACCTGAGTGTGAAGGACCCGTGTCCTAGAGAGCATCCTTTTGATTCACCAGATTGTACAAAGATGCCCCAAACTCTGTTGTCCTGCAGCTGAATGTGGAGTTGTTGTGGTTTTTTGGGGGGTAGAGTCAGAGAAGAGGTAGGTGGCGAGGCAGCCAGTGCCAAAGTAGGATTGTTGGAGCTGTCAAGTGATTATGTGATCTCTGCTGTAGGGTTTGCCTAGAGTGACCATCATCTCCTGGATGCCAGTGGCCAAGGGTCACTCCCAATGGACCTCATGTCTGGATAAGGCCACCTAATTGAGGAACTGGGATAGTTCAATACAGAGTCATAGGGTTGGAAAGGACCTCCAGAGGTCGAACCCCCTGCACCAAGCAGGGCCATCTCTCACCAGAGCCCCATCCAGCCTGACCTTGAATGGCTCCAGGGATGGGGCCTCCACCACCTCTCTAGGCAGCCCGTTCCAGGCATCCCCCACCCTCAGATTCAACAACTTTCTCCTCATGTCTGACCTGTATCCCCAGCTTCAGACCATGACCCCTCGTCCTGTCACTCCCTGCCCTTGTGAACAGCCTTCCCCAGCCATCTGACAGCCTCTTTCAGGGACTGAAAGGTCACTCTAAGCTCCCCCTGACCTATTCTCCCCTTTAGGCTGAGCCTGTCCTCATAGAGAGGGGCTGTAGCCCTGTGATCATGGACGTGAGCAGCTGTGTCTCAGAACATGCTCCAGCACAGCCCAAGTTACTGTCTCTCAGGGACACTGCTGCGTCTCAGCAGAGATGGGAGCCACCAGCCACTGCTGGTCCTCATCTCAGCTGCATCTGGAGCTGAGTGATTGCTAAAAGCAATCAAGGCCACAAGCTGTTAAGACCTCAGAGCTAAGGAAACACAGAACAGCCCTTCAACACCACCAGGCAGACACAGGTTGCTCCTCTGCTGGCTTCGTTTTCTATTTATTCACTGAGGTTTGGACTCTGTATGAGGATGAGCAGGGTTGGGGAAGCCTACAACTACTCTTCAGGCCAAAAGCTTTCTCTCTGAAGTCACAGAATCACAGAACATTTGGCATGGGAAGGGTCCTGGAAAGATCATCTAGTCCAATCCCCCCACAACAGCAGGATCCCCTAGATCCAGTCGCACAGGAACACGGCCAGGTGGGTTTTAAACATCTCCTGAGAAGGAGACTCCACAACCCCCCTGGGCAGCCCCTTCCAGTGCTCTGTCACCCTCACTGGGAAGAAGTTCCTTCTCATTTAAACATTTGCAGGCTGAACCATGACTGTCTACAGATGACCAACTCTTTGAGGGATAAGAGTGGGCTACCAGCTTGTGACAACAACTGTTGTCCGTCCCAAAGTCCAGTTCCTGCAAAGATGTTTTGCAGTGGTGATTGTCACCCTGCCCAGGTTTCACGTTCTCCTAACACAGCCTTTAAAACCTGGTTGATGTGCTCCTGGGTGACTTGGTCTGGGTGATCCTGCTGTGGCAGGGGGATTGGACTGGATGATCTTTCGAGGTCCCTTCCAATCCTTAATGATTCTATGATCTTCTTAGTGTAGTTATGTTAATAGTCTCATAAGTTATGTTATTTAATCTTAATTTATGTTATTTGGTTGTAGTGAGGCTGGTGCTTGTCTCTTCTCCCAAATTACTAACAATAGGATGAGAGGAAATGGCCTCAAGTTGCATCAGGGGAGGGTTAGATTGGATCTGAGGAAGAAGCTCTTTCCTGAGAGAGTGGCTGGGCACTGGAACAGGCTGCCCAGGGGGTGGTGGAGTCCCCATCCCTGGAGGTGTTTAAAAACCGAGTAGCTGAAGCACTTGAGGTCGTGGCCTAGGGGTTAGGGACCTGTTGGGCTGAGGGCTGGACTTGATGGTCCTGGACGTCCTCTCCAGCCATGATGACTCCATGATTCTAAGGGCATCACCATCCCTCCCTAAAATTGCTGTTCAAAGCAGATCATACATCTCCAAGTTTTCCCCTGCTGTGCAAACACCACAACTGTTCTCAGGACTCCTCTCCCCAAAAAGCCAACTTCTCAGCTACTTTTGGAACTGCAGGTGTGCTCATCTTGATCTTATCTCTGCAGCCTACTGCTTTCACACCTCAGAACTTGTTTGCCCCAAAGCACTGCTCTCCTTCTTCGGCTGTACCGCTCAATCTCCTAAGTTATTCCCAACTCTTCGTAGAATCATTAGGGACTGGAAGGGACCTTGAAAGGTCATCCAGTCCAGTCCCCCCTGACACAGCAGGATCACCTAGACCAAGTCACACAGGAACACATCCAGGTGGGTCTTAAACATCTCCAGTGAAGGAGACTCCACAACCTCCCTGGGCAGCCTGTTCCAGTGCTCCGTCACCCTCCCTGGGAAGAAGTTCCTTGCTCAGGATCAGCCTGAAGAAGCTCTCAGCTTCTCTAAACCTCCGAAAGCAGCACTTACCTGGGTATATTCCCGGGTGGCTGGCGGTCTTGTACTCCACAAAGATCCCGAAGAAGACAATGATCATCGCTTGCAGAAGAAGAGCCACGATGGAGAACTTGAACCTCATGTTGGTGCTGAGCTCTGAAGCCATCTCCGGGCAGCGGGCGGCTGGGGCAGCCTGATAAATGTCCTCGCCGCCAGCAGAGCTGCCTGACTCCGCGGGCTGGGGCGATACAGGGGCCACACAAACACGGAGCAGAAAGGGGGGCAGGCGAACGCAGCCGTCCCGCCCGCAGCGGGAGGGAAGCCCTGGGGGTCAGTGGAGATAGTTCTGCTTCCAAGGCTATTCCTGGCCACGAGACGCCGCCTGATTTATTTGCTTTGGAATTTGTGATGCAAAGCAGCTCGTTCGGGCTCCAGCTCTGCTTTGCAGGGTTTTCTAGGCATTTTTACCCCTGAGGAAAGTCCCCCAGAGCCAACGGTGACTGTGTTTCCTGGGGACAGTGATTTCGTTCAGGCTGTAGCCTTCATTTTAAAAGGTGAATCAGAGTCTCCTTCACTGGAGACATTTAAAACCCACCTGGATGTGTTCCTGTGTGACTTGGTCTAGGAGATCCAGCTCTGGCAGGGGGATTGAACTGGATGATCTTTGAGGTCCCTTCCAATCCCTGATGATTCTGGATTCTCATCTGAAATGAAACATGAACAACCTCCCACCTCCTCAAGCATGACGTGATGAGCAAAGAGACTCTCAGCAGGCTGAGCAAATGCTTGTTCTGCCGTGATGGAAGCACTCAGAGCACAAGTTCTCTGTGTAAACCCCTGTTCAAAAGAACTTCAGGGAATCACAGAACATTAGGGATTGGGAGAGACCTTGAAAGATCATCCAGTCCAATCCCCCTGCCACAGCAGAGTCACCTAGACCAAGTGGGTCACCTAGACCAAGTCGCACAGGAGCACATCCAGGTGGGTTTTAAACGTCTCCAGAGAAAGAGACTCCACAACTTCCCTGGGCAGCCCCTACCAGTGCTCTGTCACCCTCCCTGGGAAGAAGTTCCTTCTCAAACTGATGTGGAACCTCCTCTGTTCCAGCTCACACCCAGTGCCCCTCGTCCTATCACTAGATGACACTGAGAAGATAGAGCATCATGTGCTGTCAGTGCTTTTGCTTAAACTTGGCAATGTCTGAAGTCAAAGTCTGACTAATTGAACCTGGTTAAGGGTGAGAGGGAAGAGTTTCATTTATTAGGAACAAACATCAGAGCGGAGAAATGCCACCGGTCCTCTTAGCCACAAGGGCCCATTGCTGGCTCCTGGCCACCCTGCTGGCCACCAGGACCCCCTGCTCCTTTCTCCTCCACTGCTCTCCAACAGGTCAGTCCCCACCTGATAAAAGTTTATCCTGTTCAATGACAAAAGACCAGGTCTCAGTTCTGAAGCCCAGCATCACAGCAGAGTCTGTGCTCAGGAGAAAGTCGGCAGGTCCTGCAGCTGAAGCAACCACCATGCCCGTGGCTGAGAGTTGTTCCCTCTTCTGTCCTGACCACCAAGTCTCTGACACAGGTTTGCCAGGGGACAGGGAGCAGCCAAACACAACCAACATCTCGTTTCACAGGCCAGTAGTCCCCACTGTGTCACTCCAGCCGTGGCACAGGGCAGTCACAGTCCACGTCTCCTGACCTCTGAGGTGCATAAGGCTTCTGGAGACCATCGACATTGACCCCATGTCTGTGGTGTCACAGTCAAAGAGTTTTTGCACTAAACATCCAGCTGCTGCCCACATCTTGAGCTGCTGGTGTTTAGTGTCTGGGAAATTGCCTTGTGTCTCCTTATCAGCTTCAGCCCTAGAAAAGACAGATCATAGAACATTGGGGATGGGAAGAAGAGTCCAGTCCCCCCGCCACAGCACGATCACCAAGATCAAGTTGCACAGGAACCTGTATGTAAATACAGTGGAGGAAGTGAGGATGTTCTCGGATGCTCTTCATCTCTTCCCCCACAGAGTGGTCAGGGATTGGAACAGGCTTCCCACGGGGGTGGTGGAGTTGCCATCCTCGGGGATGTTCAAAAGACAGTAGAGGTAGCACTAGGGGACCTGGTTTAGAGGGCAGGGTGGGGTTGGGTTGAGGATAGGACTGGGTGATCTTGGAGATCTCTTCCTCCCTTGATGATTCCATATATTATTGTTTGCCTGGATCTAGGAACTAGCCTGGGGTATCTGTCTTTTCCATAGCTACTGGGTTTTCATCCCACCTCTGATGACAGCCGGCTGAACAGGAGCCAGCAGGGTGCCTGGGTGGCCAAGAAGGCCTTCGGCATCCTGGCCTGGATCAGGGATGGGGTCACCAGCAGGAGGAGGGAGGTGATGGTGCCCCTGAGCTCTGCACTCTCGAGACTGCACCTTGAGTACTAGGTCCAATTTTGGGTGCCACAGCATCAGAAGGATGTTGAGGTGCTGGAGTGGGGCCAGACAAGGGGCAACAAAGCTGGGGAGAGGGCTGGAGTGACGAGTGGCTGAGGGAACTGGGGTTATTTAGTCTAGAGAAGAGGAGGCTGAGAGGAGACCTTGCTCTCTACAGCTGCCTGCAAGGAGGGTGTAGTGAGGCTGGAGCTGGTCTCTTCTCCCACATTACTAACAATAGGACGAGGGGAAATGGCCTCAAGTTGCATCAGGGGAGGTTTAGATTGGATCTGAGGAAGAAGCTCTTTCCTGAGGAGTTGGCTGGGCACTGGAACAGGCTCCCCAGGGGGTGGTGGAGTCCCCATCCCTGGAGGTGTTTAAAAACTGAGTAGCTGGAGCACTTGAGGCCATGGTCTGGGGGTTAGGGGAGCTGTTGGGCTGAGGGCTGGACTTGCTGATCCTGGAGGTCCTCTCCAGCCAGGATCATTCTGTGATTCTATGATCTGGGCATTTTTGGTGACTCTTACAGGGATTCTGCTCCTGCCAGAGCCAAGTCTCTTACTTCAGGTGGTACTAAACTGAAGGAGAATTAAAACCCAGCATAAGCCATGTGTTTTGTAGAAGCACTGACACTGAACCACAAGTCCTACCAGCACGACCTGGCCACGAGGTGCAAATGTAGGTAGAACAATCAATCCATGAAGGACTCCTACAAGGAACTCCCACTGAGACTGTATTTGTCCTATGGACAAGCCCCATCTCCTTCAGCTGTCTGGCCGTTACCCGATCTGGGACTTCTTGGTTTGCAGCTCGAAGATGTGACGTGTGACCCTCATCATTCATTTGCATGGCTGGTTTTTGAGTCAGCAGGAAGCAGGTCCTAAATCATTGAGTACCCAGGAGGGCTCCTGCACTATTGAACTGACAACAGGGATTTACTGCTTCCTTGCAATGGGCCGAGCAGAAGGTCAATGAGCTGCACCCCAGCTCTCTGTCTGGAACACAACAGCCCTTCTGGGACAAGCCAACACCTCCTACGAGGGTTTGAGGGCAAATGAAGATGGTCATATAAGGGAAAAACATCACTGTGGTGGAAAAGCCCAGCGGCTGAAGTGTTTGTGTGAAAGGCACAGCTTGTCCCACCATGGCTGCTCCGAGCCGCCTTCTCCTTGGACACTTCCTGGTCACGTCTAAGAGATGTCATAGAGTCACAGGAGTTGGAAGGGACCTCGGGAAATTCTCTAGTCCAATCCCCATGCCAGAGTGGGATCACCCAGTGCAGAGCCCACGGGAACGCATCCAGGAGTGTCTGCGTGTCTCTAGAGCAGGAGGCTCCACCACCTCTCCGGGCAGCCTGGGCCAGGGCTCTGTCATCCTCAGCGTGGAAAAGTTTTCCTTGTGTTTAGATTGAACCTCCTGGGGTCCAGTCTGTGCCCGTTGCCCCTTATCCTATCTCTGGGCACCACTGAGAAGAGCCTGGTCCTGTCCTCCTAACACTCGCCCTATAGCAGTGATCTCTCCTCAGTCCCCTCCTCTCCAGGTTGAACAGCCCCAGCTCTCTCACCCTCTCTTCACAGAGTCACAGAGCATTAGGGTTGGAAGTGACCTCGAAAGACCATCCAGTCCCATCCCCCTGCCACAGCAGGATCCCCTAGATCCAGTCACACATGGCCAGGTGGGTTTGAAACATCTCCAGAGAAGGAAGCTTCACAACACCCCTGGGCAGCCCCTTCCAAGGGTCTGTCAACCTCACCATGAAGTTCCTTCTAATGTTGATGTGGAACCTCCTCTGCTCCAGCTCACACCCATTGCCTTTTGTCCTATCGTTAAGTGCCATTGGGTGCTATTGGGTGCCATTAGGTGCCAGAACATCTTTGCTAACCCTAGGGAGCAGCCCCACGCCGCACAACTAAGACCAGACATCTGGACCCAGTGACCAGCCTGTGAACCTTCAGACACCATGGGTGGGTCAGCGCCGGAGGGGAGCGGCACTTCCTCCCTTGTATCTCCTGGTGCCCCACATCCCCTTGACTTGTGGTGACACCGAGATACAATGATCCTGGAGGTGCAGCCACCACCCGTGACACCACAGTGAACAGCTCGTGGCGCCTCGCGGGCTCAGCGTTCGCTGACTGACCTCCCTCACCCTGACTGCGTCACTTTATCTCTGCGCTGCAGTCGATGGGATGAACCTGTCTCACTTGCAGCCCAGAGAGGAGGCAGTAGCTGTCAAGCAGTTTCTTCATCAGCAACTCCACCTCCTGTTTCTTAATTTACTGTGGTCCTTCACACTTCGAAGGATCCATGTCTTGGCAGCTGGGAGCAGCTCAGGGGTGGGGGAACAGAGAATCATGGAGTCATTAGGGATTGGAAGGGACCTTGAAAGATTATCCAGTCCAATCCCCCTGCAACAGCAGGATCACCTAGACCAAGTCACACAGGAACACATCCGTGTCCTGTCCCTGCTCTGATGGCTCTGACTCAGGTATCTTGGCACAGCTTTGTTTCATGTTGACGNGTCTGTGCCCGTTGCCCCTTATCCTATCTCTGGGCACCACTGAGAAGAGCCTGGTCCTGTCCTCCTAACACTCGCCCTATAGCAGTGATCTCTCCTCAGTCCCCTCCTCTCCAGGTTGAACAGCCCCAGCTCTCTCACCCTCTCTTCACAGAGTCACAGAGCATTAGGGTTGGAAGTGACCTCGAAAGACCATCCAGTCCCATCCCCCTGCCACAGCAGGATCCCCTAGATCCAGTCACACATGGCCAGGTGGGTTTGAAACATCTCCAGAGAAGGAAGCTTCACAACACCCCTGGGCAGCCCCTTCCAAGGGTCTGTCAACCTCACCATGAAGTTCCTTCTAATGTTGATGTGGAACCTCCTCTGCTCCAGCTCACACCCATTGCCTTTTGTCCTATCGTTAAGTGCCATTGGGTGCTATTGGGTGCCATTAGGTGCCAGAACATCTTTGCTAACCCTAGGGAGCAGCCCCACGCCGCACAACTAAGACCAGACATCTGGACCCAGTGACCAGCCTGTGAACCTTCAGACACCATGGGTGGGTCAGCGCCGGAGGGGAGCGGCACTTCCTCCCTTGTATCTCCTGGTGCCCCACATCCCCTTGACTTGTGGTGACACCGAGATACAATGATCCTGGAGGTGCAGCCACCACCCGTGACACCACAGTGAACAGCTCGTGGCGCCTCGCGGGCTCAGCGTTCGCTGACTGACCTCCCTCACCCTGACTGCGTCACTTTATCTCTGCGCTGCAGTCGATGGGATGAACCTGTCTCACTTGCAGCCCAGAGAGGAGGCAGTAGCTGTCAAGCAGTTTCTTCATCAGCAACTCCACCTCCTGTTTCTTAATTTACTGTGGTCCTTCACACTTCGAAGGATCCATGTCTTGGCAGCTGGGAGCAGCTCAGGGGTGGGGGAACAGAGAATCATGGAGTCATTAGGGATTGGAAGGGACCTTGAAAGATTATCCAGTCCAATCCCCCTGCAACAGCAGGATCACCTAGACCAAGTCACACAGGAACACATCCGTGTCCTGTCCCTGCTCTGATGGCTCTGACTCAGGTATCTTGGCACAGCTTTGTTTCATGTTGACGACAGCCCTAAAGAGAAGGACTTGGGGGTGGAGGTGGACCAGAAGGTTCCCAGGAGCCGTCAGTGGGCACTGGCAGCCCAGAGAGCCAACCATGTCCTGGGCTGCAGCAGAAGAATTAGGGACAGTTGGTCAAGGGAGGGGATTCTCCTCCTCTGCTCTGCACTGGTGAGAACCCCACCTGAAGTCCCCGGTCCAGTTCTGGAGTCCCCAGCATCAGAAGCACACAGAGCTCCGAGAAGGGGTCCAGAGGAGAGCGACTCAACTGGAGCACCTCCCCTGTGAGGACAGGCTGAGCCAGTTGGGGCCAGTTGTTCAGCCTGAAGAAGAGGAGGCTCCCAGGTGACCTTCGAGCAGCTTCCCAGTCTCTGAAGGGGGCTACAAGAAAGCTGGGGGAGGGCTTTAGACAGGGGTGGTAGCAAGAGGACAAGGGGAAAGGGTTCCAGACTTGAAGAGAGGAGACTGAGGTTGGACGTGAGGAAGAAATTCTTTGCTGTGAGGGTGGGGAGATGCTGGAGCAGGTTGCCCAAGGCAGTTGTGGCTGCCCCATCGCTGGCAATGTTGAAGGGCAGGTTGTCTGGGGCCCTGAGCAACCTGCTCCAGGGAAGATGTCCCTGCCTGTGCAGAGGGGTTGGAACTGGATGATCTTTAAGGTCCCTTCCAACCTGGGCATTTTGTGATTCTAAAGAAAAACAAGGACTTGACAAGTCTTTGTTGAGTTGAAGACCTTCCATCAGCCCAGAGGTTAATTCTCAGACAGGCAACTGAGATGATGTGACCACTGCTGGTGGTGAATTCCAAATGCAAAAATCCAAATACAAAAATGCTTTTTCCTTATAAACCCTGAGACTGGTAAAATCCCTCCACAACATTTGCCCAAAACTCAGTGTTTGAAGCCCTGAGGAGCTCTTGCATCATTCTCCATAGACAAGCTGGTCCCAGAGTAGCTGCTCTTATCACCCCGCAGCAGATGCATGTCTTGTGAGTACATCTGGGACCAGGCTAGAAACTGCATCAAAGTCTGGGTGGGGTTGGCCTCTTGCCTGAGCTGCCCCTCACAAGAAGCACAGTTCTGTAGGTATAACTTCAGGACCGACCAGAAAAACTCCTGGAAGCACCGTGAAGGAAACAGCTCTAAGGGGAATCAGCGTAAAAGTGGGTCTGTGGTCCCTGCCCACGGCAGGAAGGCTGGAAGTAGGTGATCGTCGAGGTCCCTTCCAGTCCAAACTCTATAATGATTCTGTAACGGGGGATTGGACTGGATGATCTTTTGAGGGCCCTTCCAATCCCTAATGATTCTATGATTCTATGATATATCTAATAAATATAAATATATATTTAATAAATATATCTAGTCATCCTGCTTGGTGGGGGGATTGGACTACATGATCTTTTGAGGTCCCTTCCAATCCCTAATGATTCTATGATATATTTAATAAATATATATTTAATAAATATATCTAGTGATCCTGCTCTGGCAGGGGGATTGGGGATTGGACTGGATGATCTTTCCCAATCCCTCATGTTCCGTCATTCTGTGATTCTGTGAACATCAGGGATTGGAAGGGACCTCGAAAGATCATCCAGTCCAATCTCTCTGCCACAGCAGGATCCCCTAGATCCAGTCACACAGGAACACATCCAGGTGGGNACGACAGCCCTAAAGAGAAGGACTTGGGGGTGGAGGTGGACCAGAAGGTTCCCAGGAGCCGTCAGTGGGCACTGGCAGCCCAGAGAGCCAACCATGTCCTGGGCTGCAGCAGAAGAATTAGGGACAGTTGGTCAAGGGAGGGGATTCTCCTCCTCTGCTCTGCACTGGTGAGAACCCCACCTGAAGTCCCCGGTCCAGTTCTGGAGTCCCCAGCATCAGAAGCACACAGAGCTCCGAGAAGGGGTCCAGAGGAGAGCGACTCAACTGGAGCACCTCCCCTGTGAGGACAGGCTGAGCCAGTTGGGGCCAGTTGTTCAGCCTGAAGAAGAGGAGGCTCCCAGGTGACCTTCGAGCAGCTTCCCAGTCTCTGAAGGGGGCTACAAGAAAGCTGGGGGAGGGCTTTAGACAGGGGTGGTAGCAAGAGGACAAGGGGAAAGGGTTCCAGACTTGAAGAGAGGAGACTGAGGTTGGACGTGAGGAAGAAATTCTTTGCTGTGAGGGTGGGGAGATGCTGGAGCAGGTTGCCCAAGGCAGTTGTGGCTGCCCCATCGCTGGCAATGTTGAAGGGCAGGTTGTCTGGGGCCCTGAGCAACCTGCTCCAGGGAAGATGTCCCTGCCTGTGCAGAGGGGTTGGAACTGGATGATCTTTAAGGTCCCTTCCAACCTGGGCATTTTGTGATTCTAAAGAAAAACAAGGACTTGACAAGTCTTTGTTGAGTTGAAGACCTTCCATCAGCCCAGAGGTTAATTCTCAGACAGGCAACTGAGATGATGTGACCACTGCTGGTGGTGAATTCCAAATGCAAAAATCCAAATACAAAAATGCTTTTTCCTTATAAACCCTGAGACTGGTAAAATCCCTCCACAACATTTGCCCAAAACTCAGTGTTTGAAGCCCTGAGGAGCTCTTGCATCATTCTCCATAGACAAGCTGGTCCCAGAGTAGCTGCTCTTATCACCCCGCAGCAGATGCATGTCTTGTGAGTACATCTGGGACCAGGCTAGAAACTGCATCAAAGTCTGGGTGGGGTTGGCCTCTTGCCTGAGCTGCCCCTCACAAGAAGCACAGTTCTGTAGGTATAACTTCAGGACCGACCAGAAAAACTCCTGGAAGCACCGTGAAGGAAACAGCTCTAAGGGGAATCAGCGTAAAAGTGGGTCTGTGGTCCCTGCCCACGGCAGGAAGGCTGGAAGTAGGTGATCGTCGAGGTCCCTTCCAGTCCAAACTCTATAATGATTCTGTAACGGGGGATTGGACTGGATGATCTTTTGAGGGCCCTTCCAATCCCTAATGATTCTATGATTCTATGATATATCTAATAAATATAAATATATATTTAATAAATATATCTAGTCATCCTGCTTGGTGGGGGGATTGGACTACATGATCTTTTGAGGTCCCTTCCAATCCCTAATGATTCTATGATATATTTAATAAATATATATTTAATAAATATATCTAGTGATCCTGCTCTGGCAGGGGGATTGGGGATTGGACTGGATGATCTTTCCCAATCCCTCATGTTCCGTCATTCTGTGATTCTGTGAACATCAGGGATTGGAAGGGACCTCGAAAGATCATCCAGTCCAATCTCTCTGCCACAGCAGGATCCCCTAGATCCAGTCACACAGGAACACATCCAGGTGGGTTTTAAATGTCTCCAGAGAAGGAGACTCCACAACCCCCCCTGGGCAGCCACTTCCAGGGCTCTGTCACCCTCACTGGGAAGAAGTTCCTTCTCAAACTGATGTGGAACCTCCTCTGTTCCAGCTGCAACCAGCTTTAGTTGGCATTCCTCTGTCTACAGAAAGAGTAAGGCCACTAGAATTAATCCTTGATAACTATAAACTGTCTTAATGTGATGGATATCTTAACCTGATGGATGTCTTAACCTGATGCCTCAATTGATAGCACAAGGAGGAGCTGCTGTAGGGGCAGCAAAGTGAAGGAGTGATGCAGCTGGATGTCTGGGCATGGTTCCCCCTCCTGTGTTTTTAAACAGAACTGCAGCCCTGTGAAGGGTTTTTTTAGGTCTAAAACAGGAAGGGAAGGGGGAAAGTGGGGTCTTGTCATAGAATCATTACGGACTGAAAGAGACCTCGAAAGATCATCTACTCCAATCCCCCTGCAAAAGCAGGATCACCTAGTATGGGACTCAACAGATACGGAGAACATCTGAGGAGCAACTTGGACATCCCTGCTTGACAACAAGATGTACAAGCCACAGAGATGATGAAGGGAGGGGAGCATCTCCCTGCTGAGGAAAGGCTGAGGCAGCTGGCTCACTTGAGCTGGGAAAAAAGGAGCCTGAGGGGTGACCCCATGAATGTTGATCAATGGTGTCAGGAGGATGCTCCGTTCAGGGGCACCCAGTGATAGGACAAGGGGCACCGCGTGTGAGCCCCCACATCTGCATGCACACATGTGCTCGAAGCTCTGTGTTCAAGCCAAGGTCTAAAAAGATGGCAGATTCCTTCTTTTGATACTAAACCCCCAGGTTTTGCTCTGTTTTCCTTTGCCCATTTCGCACCCACTCACCTGAAGGATCAAGGAGCTTCGAGATCCCCGTAAGGAGCTTCCTCAATGAGAAGAACCGGGTTGCAAAGCACTTGAAAGAAAACTTGTGTTTATTGAGCGGCAGCACATTCGACTGGGAACCAGGGAGGACAAAACAGAAGAGAGTGCTAAGGGGCCTTTAGCAGAGTTTGCACCCAACCTGAAGTACTTGACCAGCTGGTTTCCCATGTGGCAGGGGATTGGGCTAGGTGATCTTTTGAGGTCCCTTCCAGTTCATAATGATTCAATGATTCTATGCTGTACTGTAAGGAAGACCAGCAAGTAACACATGAGGAGCTGAAGAGTGATACCTACACAGTCTAGAACAACTTGTGGGCTTGTGTTGAGGTACTAGGTGGCTTAGGACTGAAGTAAAGGTGAGATTTGAAAACAAAACGTTCCCTCTAGGTCAAGCTGAGCTGGTGCACTGAGCGTGAAACTCTTGACAGCAGGTTTGTTTCCTTCCTAACTGGTCTTGGAGAAGCTCTGATGGCATCCACCAGGGCTTTATATGATTTGAGTTGTGCATCTGCAGGTAGCAGGACACTTATCCTTCACCAGCGAGTGGCTACAGCCAAACAAGCTCCTCAGGTTTACGCAGTTTGCAAAGTCATCTTGGTACTTGCAAGGGTTGGCTAGAATACAAGAGAGAGAAATAAACCTCATGAAATGTTCACTGAAGACCAAGTCATGGTCTGACACATCTGCATGCTCCTTCAATTCCTCATTTGCATGTCTGCGTAGTCTTGGTATATTGTAGAATCACAGGCCAGGTTGGGTTGGAGGGGAGCTCAGAGTTCACCCAGTGCCACCTCTCACCAGACCACGTTGCCCAGAGCCCCATCCAGCCTGGCCTTGGACACTTCCAGGGGTGATGGAGCAGCCACCACCTCCCTGGGTTCACAACCAGAGCCCTCATACTAGTTCTGTGTTTTCTCTCTGCTCTTGGAATTGTTTGAAAGTTCTAAAAGAGGGAATGTGGGCAGAAGGTGGTGTCTGACAGTTCCCTTATGCTTGTTTGCTTTGACTGGCTCCGTGCAGAAGGCTGCAGACCCCAGGGGCATGTGGAGACCTTCACCTACGTGCAGTTGGCTGAAGCCTGACTGAGGAAAAGGAGGCTGAGGGGAGACCTTCTTGCTGTCTACAGCTACCTGAAAGGAGGGTGGAGAGAGGTGGAGGTTGGTCTCTTCTCAAAAGGAGCAAGTGATAGGACAGGAGGAAATGGCCTCAAGCTGCCCCAGAGGAAGGTTAGGGTGGCCCTGAGGAGAAACTTCTCCCTGGAAAGGGTCCTCAGGCCTTGGCAGAGGCTGCCCAGGGAAGGGGTTGAATGGCCCCCCCTGGCCGTGTTTCCCAGTTGTGGAGATCTGGAGCTCAGGGCCAGGGTTTGGGGGTGGGATGGGGTCATGGCTGGACTCATTGAGCTTGGAGTTCAGCTTTCGTATCAGATCTAGTCTTGCTCCTAGGTACAGAGCTAGGCCAGGACATGTCTAGAACTTTCCATGAGAGGGCAGCAGCACTTCGCAGTGATCACACAGCTATTGCTCAACAGCAAGACCATTCACTCACTACCGACGGGACCTCCCAGGCCGTCTGCTCCAACCCCCCTCCTCAAGACCATCCCTCTTCCAGCGGGTTATTTCACGTTATATCCGAGGGGATGAACTTGCTTCCAGACCAGCAAGAAGTAGCTCCCCGAAAAGAAGCTGCAGCGCAGGAGCAGCGCGAGGTGGTTCCCTGCGTGTGGGAAGGAGGAGAAGGGGGTCACTTACTGCAGAGCCCCTTGTCACAGTGGCCGGGGCAGTCGGCACATCGCGGTCCGCTCTTGTACGGCGTCGCTATCTGCATGGCGTTATTCCCCCTGAAACACACGGGAGAGACTCACGGGGGAGAACAAGAGTGACATGTGGCTCTGAGCCATGAGGAGGATTCAGGTTGGAAAAGACCCCTGGGACCACCAAGAACAACCAGCAACCCTACTCTACACGTTCAGCCCTACACCAGATCCCCCAACACCACATCTAAGAGACTTTGAAACTCATCCAGGGATGGGGGCTCAGCCACCACCATGGGCAGCCCAGTCCAGTCCCTGACCACTCTCTCCAGGAAGAATTTCTTCCTGATCTCCAATCTAACCCTCCTTGTTGAAGCTTGAAGCCCTTCCCTCTGCGTCTGTCGCTAATGACCTGTGAGAAGAGCCCAGCACCAACATCTCTACAGTGTCCTTTCAGATAGTCATAGAGAGTGATGAGGTCTCCCCTCAGCCTCCACTTCCTCGAACTCAACAGCCCCAACTCTCTCCATCTCTCCCCACCAGATTGATTCTCCAGGCCCTTCCACAACTTTGTTGCCCTCCTCTGCACTTGCTCCAGCACCTTGATGTCTCCTTGAGATACTGAGGTGCCCAAAACCAGACCCAGGACTCAAGGTGCAGCCTCGCCAGTGCTGAGTCCGGGGGGACAAAACCCTCCCTCCTCCTGCTAGACACACAGAGTCTAATCCAGGCCAGGATGCCACTGGCCTTCTTGGCCACCTGGGCACCCTTCTGGCTCAGAGTCAGCCACCCATCAATTAGAACCCCCAGGTCCTTCTCTGCCAGACTGCTCTCCAGCCACCCTGCCCCAGCCCTTAGAGCTGTGACACGTGGTCATGGCTTCACTCTAGATACTCATAGGATACAAGAGATTTGATTTTAAATTCGAGGGACATTATTGTTTAGAGAGAGGAAGTGTCCTGATAATCCACATCTGTGTAAGAAGACGACCCTGCTCTGGCAGGGGGAGTGGAATGGATGGTCCCTTCCAATCCCTAATGGTTCTATGATTATCAGTTAAACACTGACTGTTATCTGCTTCCTAGTTCTGTTTGTCCAACAGCTTTCAGGCCTCTGTGGCTTATGAGGAGACAGCCTCGGTGGTGCCTTCTGACATGCAGCTCTCTCTTTCATTTGCTGTTGGCTTTCACTTTGCATCTGGTTTTCTTGTCAAGTTTACACAGACACACGTTAGGGGCTGGAAGGGGCAGCCAGGGTCATTAAGTCCAACCTCCCTGCTTGAGCAGGATCATAGAACCTAAGAGAGGTCACACAGGAACACATCCAGAAGGGTCTTAAAAGTCTCAAGAGAAGGAGACTCCACAACATCCCTGGGCAGCCCCTTCCAGGGCTCTGTCACCCTCAGAGCAAAGTTCTTCCTCCTGTTGATGTGGAACATCTTGTGCTCCAGCTGACACCCCTTGGGTGCAAGTGAAAACAGATTGTCTCTTCTTGACACCCAGCCCTCATGGATTTATAGACAGTGATTAAGTCCCCTCGTAACCTTCTCCTCTCAAAGCTGAAAAGTCCCAGGTCTCTCAATCTCTGCTCTTAAGGTTGGTGCTCCAGTCCCTTAATCATCCTGGTGGCCCTCCTTTGGACTCTCTTAATCAGACCTCTGTCCCTCTTGAACTGGGGAGCCCAGAACCAGACACAACACTCCAGATGTGGCCTCATTAGGGCAGAGCAGAGAGGGATCAGAACTTCCCTTGACCTGGACACACTCTTCCTGATCCACCCCAGGATACTACTGGCCTTCTTGACTGCCAGAGAACATTGCTGTTCCATGGAAGATGTAGGAAGAGGTGTGCATGATGATTGTGCACCTTTGTTCACGTGCTAAAGGCTCCCTAACACCTGTTCTAGTGTGAAATGAAGCAACCATCGCTCTTTAACCTGATGCTAGAGCCCCAGTTCCCACTGGTGTTTTCAAAATGATGATGGATTCAATCAAACTGAGATGACTTCATCCTACGTGTGATCAGGGCACCGCAGGGCTCCACAGTGATCACATCCGAAACGAGCGAAAAGGCAGTACGTACGAGGGACAGTATTGGCAAACGTAGAAGTAGTTGAACTTGCTCTTGGGACAGTAGGCAACCGCACATCCAATCTGGTAACTGTTGTACCAGATCATCTGGGGAGGGAAAAAAACGAGACGGCGTCATTCCAGTCATGTTTTACGGAGTTCCCATCAAAGAGCTCCCAACGGAGCAGAACCGGGTTGAGAGTCTTGGGTTGTTTTGCCTATCATTGAATCATGGAATGTTCTAGGCTGGAAGGGACCTCGAGAGGTCATCTAGTCCAGCCTCCCTACACAGGGACAACTCCACCTAGGTCAGGTCGCTCAGAGTGTCATCAAGCCCGACCTTAAATGACTCCAGAGATGGGGCCCCCACCACCACCCCAGGCAGCCTATTCCAGCCATCAGCCACCCTCGCACTGAAGAACTTGTTTCTAATATCCAACCTCAATCTGTCTTTCCCAGCTTGAACCCACTGCTCCTTGTCCTGTCCATACAAACCCTCTTGAAAAGACCTTCCCTGCCTTCATGTTGGCTCCCCTCAAGTACTGGAAGGCCAAAGGAAGGTCACCCCAAAGCCTTCTCTTCTCCAGGCTGAACAGCCCCAACTCTTTCAGCCTGTCCTCATATGAGAGATGCTCCATCGTCCTGATCATTGTAGGGACCCTCCTCTATCCAGCTGTTTTAAATTCACAATCAGAGAAAAATAAACAGAAAAATAGGTCTGTAGGATAGGGCTGATTGTTGGGCTTGATGATCCCAAGGGTTTTCCAACCTAAATGGTTCTATGATCACAGAATCATGGAACATTAGGGATTGGAAGGGACCTTGAAAGATCATCCAGTCCAATCCCCCCACCACAGCAGGACCACCTAGATCCAGTGACACAGGAACATGTCCAGGCTGGTTTTGAACATCTCCAGAGAAGGAGACTCCACAACCCCCCTGGGCAGCCCCTCCAAGTGCCATCACCTCCATCACCCTAACTGGGAAGAAGTTCCTTCTGATATTTATGTGGAACCTTCTCTATTCCATCTATATGATTCTGTGGATCATGTCCTCCAGCTTCCAAGTGCTTTTGAACACAGTTCCTGTCAACTTTAATTCCAAACATCATCATCACACAGGTTTTGCTTTGATATTTCTTAATCAAGACCCATTGGACTTGATGATCTTGGAGGACTCTTAATGGTCTATGACTGGGCATTTCTGTTTCTAAATTAAAGTTGGGTTGGGATTTTTTCCTACAGAACAACCTTTGTCCTTCCAAAACACTGGTTCCACTTCCTCAGAATGAGATGACAAAGAGTTTGAATTTGTCGTTGATCTCTGGGTTCGAGTGTGAACGTTAGATACTTCATGACAATAATCATTGGTTTTTCTGATGGTAGATAACTCCCAGCTCCCTCCAGTCTCCTCCTGTAATCCCAGGGTGGGAGGGCAGCGGGTTTCACGTCTCCATACCTGAGTATAGTTCTCGATGTTGGCATTTTTGGTTGTTGCTCCGTAGCCATACTTGAAATTGGAGGACTGGCTGTACCAGACTTGAATTGCATCGACCCATGTTCTTGGGTTGGATGACAGCAGTATGTTCTCACCACAGGTGACACCTGAAGTAGAAACAAATCTATGACTTTTATGACTTTATACTTCATTCACTCATTTATAAGTCAGGAGGCAAGGAAGAGGTAGGGTGGGAGGCAGCACAGAGACTCTCTATGATGCCTTGTGCTTTTAAGAAGAGGATGTAGACCCCATCCTATTGTTAATGTTAATCTGACTTCTGTGAGCCTTCAGTCACAGGTGTTTTGGTAGCCACCTGACCACAAAATGTTGTGCAGACATGTATTTGCTTCATCAGACCAACAGCCATCTGCTGCACTGACTTTCAAGGTCTTTCAACGTCCGTTCCAATCCCTGATGTGCTGTGATTCTCTCATAACAAGGGGCAATGGATGTCAGCTGGAACAGAGGAGGTTCCACATCAGTCTGAGGAGAAACTTCTTCCCAGTGAGGGTGACAGAGCACCGGAAGGGGCTGCCCAAGGCAGGTTGTGGGGCCTTCTTCTCTGGAGAGGTTTAAAACCTGCCAGGACATGTGATTCTGTCATAACGGAATCACAGAGCATTAGAGATTGGAAGGGACCTTGAAAGATCATCCAGTCCAATCCCCCTGCCACAGCAGGATCCCCCAGATCCAGTTGCAGAGGAGCATGTCCAGGTGGGTTTTAAACATCTCCAGAGAAGGAGACTCCACAACCCACCCTGGGCAGCCCCTTCCGGGGCTCTGTCACCCTCACTGAGAAGAAGTTCCTTCTCAAACTGACGTAGAACCTCCTCTGTTCCAGCTCACACCCATTGCCTCTTGTCCTATCACTGGGTGCCCCTGAGCAGAGCCTGGCTCCATCCTCCTGACACTCACCCTTTCCATGTTGATCAACATTCATGGGGTCACCCCTCAGGCTAATTGTTTCTAGGCTAGAGAGACCCAGCTCCCTCAGCCCTTCCTCAGCAGAGAGATGCTCCCCTCCCTTCAGCATCTCTGTGGCTCTGCACTGGCCTCACTCCAGCAGCTCTGTGTCCTCCTGGAACCCCACAACCCCCCTGGGCAACCCCTTCCAGGGCCCCAGAACTGGCCCCAAGATTCCAGATGTGGTCTCACCAGGGCAGAGCAGAGGGGGAGGAGAACCTCTGCCATCAGCTTAGGCTCCAGGTCTGTCACCTACCATCCAGGTATCTCTGTTCCCTTGGGCTGATCCTCATCTCACACTTATTTGCCCACTTCTGGGCATTTCTGGCAGCTTTTTCGCTCCACACCTGACAGGCACAAAGGAAGAAGCACCCAGGTTAGTGTGATCGATGTGAAGCAGAGGGCAAACGGGGAGGGATGACACCTGTGCTGCTGCTCCCACCATCCTCCCCAGAAAGCAGAGGAGCTCTGCCAGTTTACGCTGCTGGGGCAGGGGCACCCCATTTCCTCAGCTCTTGAAGGCTGCAGAGCAGGTTGCTTTGCACAACCCACCACAGCCCAGAAGGGTCTGGTTAGCAGCCACCCCACAACATACAGGGATCCAAGAGATGGAGGGGCTGCAGCAGGTCCAGAGGGGCAATGAGGCTGGGGAAGGGACTGAAGGGAAAGTCTGATGGGGAGAGGCTGAGGGAGCTGGGGGTGTTTAGTCTGGAGGAGACTCAAGGGGGGACTTTCTCCATCGCTCCATCTCCCTGAAAGGAGGTTGCAGTCAGGTTGGGGTCAGGCTCTTCTCCCAGACAACCAGCACCAGGACGAGAGGGCAGGTCCTGAAGCTGCCAGGGGAGGGTTAGGTTGGATGTTAGGAAGCCCTTCCTCACAGAAAGGGTGATCAGAGCCTGGACTGGACTGCCCAGGGCAGTGGTGGAGTCCCCATCCCTGGAGGTGTTGAAGGTCAGCCTGGCCGTGGCCCTTAGTGCCCTGGTGTGGCTGCTGGGGTGATGTTAGGTGTTGGGCTGGGCTGGCTGAGCTCAGAGGGCTTCTCCAGCCTCAGCCCTTCCGTGATCTCACTAGCGATGCGAAAAGCAGGCTCCCTGCCATCCAGAGCTTACCATCTTCAGCATGTTCCTGGCTGTGGGAATCACATTTCTCCGTATTTCATTGTGTTCCTCAAGGATCTGCTTCTTGCTTTGGAGCTTCAAGAGAGGAAAGGAAGAGATGCCCGTTAGCTGATGCTGCAAACCCTGGAAAGCTGTAGTAATGAAGGTTCCACTTATCAGAAACCTGATGATCTGGATAAATTATGATCTGGCCAATGTTAAACTCGCTGGGAGCTCCCCCATTTCCTTTATTAGCTCCTCTGTTCTTACAGTCACTGGGTTTTTATATCTTCCCTTGATTGGAAATGCTCTTTTCATTAGCAGACATGACCCAGACAAAATTTGGAGGCAGGAAATCTGCCTTCAGGTGTCTCCATGTCAAAGACGGAGATAGCTTAGCGCTGGAATTAAACCTCTAGACTGGCTTTGACCTCTTGCAGCCACTTGAAATGTCCCTGTCACTTGTCAGTCGTGAGACTTGGAGGGATGAGAATCTGGATCTGCAGGCTGTGTTCTGAAATACCTGTGTTCAGGGATCACAGAATCATTAGGGATCGGAAGGGACCTCAAAGGTCATCCAGTCCAACACTCCTGCCACAGCAGGATCACCTAGACCCAGTCACATAGGAACACATCCAGGTGGGTTTTGAACGTCTCCAGGGAAGGAGACTCCACAACCCCCCTGGGCAGCCTGTTCCAACTCTCTGTCACCCTCACTGGGAAGAAGTTCCTTCTCATATTGATATGGAACCTCCTCTCTTCCAGCTCACACCCACTGCCCCTCATCCTATCACCAGATGACACTGAGCAGAGCCTGGCTCCATCCTCCTGACACCCACCCTTCACATATTTATCAACATTTATGAGGTCACTGCTCAGTCTCCTCTTTTCCAACCTCAGCCTCTCCTCATAAGGGAGGTGCTCTGCTTCTTAAATAGTGCTGTCAGGTCAGGAATCCTTGCAGAGAAAAAGAGGAGCAATCCTTATATTGGATTTTTCCAGCTAAAACATCCCTCAAGAAAAGATTCTTCCCACTTAATGTCTGAAAAGGAGACATCCCAGTCTAAACTAGACACCTTTGCTCCCTTCGATGTTACTGGGGAGGCTGGGGGTAGCTCATCCCATAGAATTTGAGCTTTGTTTTAGGACCGTTCACTGAAAGCACTTCTTGGGAGGTACCTCAGGAGATCTGGACAAACAAGCATTGACAGTGATAGAAATCTCAGCCTGTTCTCTTAAGCTGCTGCTATACTCAGCGAAGGGGAACATGTAGCTCACCTGAGATTTACTGAAGAAACAGATTATAGGTGTCCCTGCAGTACTTACACCTTGTAATTAATTCACAAATCACAGAATCACATAACATTAGGGATTGGAAGGGACCTTGAGACACCATAGAATCATTAGGGATTGGAAGGGACCTGGAGAGATCATAGAATCATGAGGGATTGGAAGAGACTTGGAGAGATCATAGAATCATTAGGGGTTGGAAAGGACCTGGAGAGATCATAGAATCATTAGGGGTTGGAAGGGACCTGGAGAGATCATAGAATCATTAGGGGTTGGAAGGGACCTGGAGAGATCATCCAGTCCACTCCCCCTGCCATAGCAGGATCACCTAGACCAAGTCGCACGGGAACACATCCAGATCATCCAGTCCAATTCCCCCAGCCAGAGCAGGGTCCCTTAGACCATTCAGGCTCCTACATATTAGATATCTACAGCTTTTACAGAACAGAAATTTCAAGCACAGAATCACAGAACATTAGAGATTGGAAGGGGCCTCGAGAGATCATCCAGTCCAACCCCCCTGCCACAGCAGGATCACCCTGACTTGTGAAGCTCCAGAGCAGACTGCTTCACATCAAATCTCTGTACAATGTGCTCAGAGGTGGCTCTTTGACAGAGGAATACTTCTACCTCTCCATCAGACGGGTGTAGCAGAGCAGCCAGGAGGATGACTGCAGCCAGGAGAGCCATTTCTGCAAAGGAAGAACAAAAAGGCCCCAAACCCATGAATCCCTGGTGCACAAGGTTTGTGGTGTGCCGTGGTCTGTCACAGCACAAGGCTGTTGCTAAGGCTAAGCCTGTCACTTGATACCTTAATACAGTCCAATGTGCTGGAGCAGCAAATGAATTTGTGCTGGTGGTGGCCACCACTGTCCCAAAACGTGCCTCGATGTGCTCCTGGGCAACTTGGTCTAGGTGATCCTGCTGTGGCAGGGGGATTGGACTGGATGATCTTTCGAGGTCCCTTCCAGTCTCTAATGTTCTGTGATTCTGTGACACACAGGGACAACTGCACCTTGCCTTGGAGCTGGGACCCCAAGCAGCATAGAGTTGCTTGTTTCCTGTCACAGATGGGTTTGAGAGATACTGAATTTGCAGCATTCTCTTCCTCTTTGCCTCACTGAATCACAGAATCACAGAACATTAGGGATTGGAAGGGACCTTGAAAGATCAGCCAGTCCAGTCCCCCCAACACAGCAGGATCCCCTAGATCCCGTCACACAGGAACACATCCAGGCAGGCCTTGAACATCTCCAGTGAAGGAGACTCCACAACCCATCCTGGGCAGCCCCTTCCAGGGCTCTGTCACCCTCACTGGGAAGAAGTTCCTTCTCACATTGATGTGGAACCTTCTATGTTACAACTCACATCCATTGTTCCTTGTCCTACCACCAGATCACAGAATCATTAGGGATTGGAAGGGGCCTTAAAAGATCATCTAGTCCAATCCCCCCTGACACAGCAGGATCAGTGAGCAGAGCCTGGCTCCATCCTCCTGACACCCACCCTTTCCATATTGATCAACATTCATGGGATCACTCCTCAGGCTCAAGAGACCCAGCTCCCTCAGCCTTTCCTTACCAGGGAGATGCTCCCCTCCCTTCATCATCTCAGTGGCTCTGCACTGGCCTCTCTCCAGCAGCTCTGTGTCCTTCTAGAACTGAGGGGCCCACAACTGGACACAAGATTCCAGCTGTGGTCTGAGCAGGGCAGAGTAGAGCGGGAGGAGAACCTCTCTGCATCTACTAACCACCTTGTTATCAAAAAAAAAGCCCATGAATTCATTGCAGTGGGGTGAAATCAGCACCTTGCCCAAGCAAGCATCATCCACACAGGGAACCGGTGTCCTGGAGGGAGCACGAACACAGCAGCAGGAGTTCCCATTTCCTTCCTGCTCCTTGTTTCCTCATTAAATTAACATCAGAATGGCCCAGGGCCCTGGTGGTGATCACCCTCGAGGTACCTAACCCCCAGACACAACCAAAGCATTTAGAGCATGATACTGGCTGTTGCCCTCTGACTGCTAAGGGACCTTTGAGATGCAGACACCTCAAAACCTACAGAGCCAGCCTGAAGCCCACTAGCATTTCCCTGCCAGCTGATCTAGCTTTCAGCTAACAGCAGGATGGAAGCTTTGTAAAATCGGGTTATTCCAGTTACTTCAGTTGTTTTCCTCCTTTTTCACAGAATCCTTCAGATTGGAAAAGACCCCTGGGATCATCAAGTCCAACCACCAACCCTACTCTACAAGGTCACCCCAAAACCAGTGCCCCCGACACTACATCTGAGTGTGTGAATAGCCCTGAAAACTTGGGGAGCTAGTATTTGTGGGCGACAAAACCCCCAGTTCAGCTGCACCAGCGCATCCCAACACTCACGTGGACCCAGTTCCATGAGACAATAACCCAGGTGAGATTAGAACGATCGTTCCTGTGACTGGCTGCCCCTGTCAGAGGGACTCACTTCTGTTCACGCCTGAAGAACGAAGAGCATCAACGTCTTACCTTGTGCTCGACAAGAGAATGAGGCTTCACTGAAGCCATTTCTCACCCAGGCAAGTGGAAGATCTTATTTATTCTGAGAATATCCTTCTGGGATCTCTACAAGCAGATCATTTCCTTTACTGATCACATTTGGTACCACTCTGAGACTAACTGCTTCAGACCGAGCTGCCCATCAGCGCTGATCAGGTGGAGAAGGTCTGTAGTAGGGAAATCAAAGTCTGAGTGCATTACCTTCACCCAGCCAGAATCCCTCTGGATCTTGGGAAGGGAGGCAGGAGTCAGAGCCTTTCCTTGGTGTCGCTCTGCATATTTATATCTGTCCTCCCCTTGTCAATATTTATCGTCGATAAATGACATCAGCTTTGGGCTGTTTGAGAAGAAAGAGCTTTGCTTACGCAGCAGGCGGCCGCACATGAACCAGCTGCATTGTTCCACCTCCTGTTCTGCTTGTCTCTAGGGGAACAGAGAAGATAAAAGTCCTGTCCTGTTGCAACACCTGGACTTTGGCCAATCTTTTGAGGTCCCTTCCAGTCCCTGAAGTTCTGTAATTCTCTGGGATCACTCGTAGCCTGATCCTTCAGCAGCTGCAGAGCTGATGTCGTGCCCACATCATGAAAACTCACGCTCAGCCACTGCTGCAGTGAAACTGGCTTTCCTGGCCCTGCCCAAAGACTGGAGCAGGTATTTTGAGGCAGAGAGTCAGGGCAAACACTCACCTGGTAGCCCTTTGCCCACTGCACAGAGTAACCTGAATGCTGGGCAGCTCAGGGTGATCTTTTCCTCCAGGTGGTTCCTGAACTTCCTTCTGTTGAATAAAATCTGGCTGCATTTATTGCCCCAGCTCATCGAGGCCCAAAGGCTGTGGAAGGAGGTGTCATGGTCCACACAGTCCGTCCCACACGTTGCTCTACTAGCAGAATCACAGAACATTAGGGATTGGAAGGGACCTTGAAAGATTGTCCATCCCAATCCCCCTGACACAGCAGGATCCACTAGATCCAGTCAAACAGGAACACATCCAGGTGGGTTTTAAACGTCTCCAGAGAAGGAGACTCCACAACCCCCCTGGGCAGCCCCTCCCAGTGCTCCATCACCCTCACTGGGAATAAGTTCCTTCTCATACTGGTGTTGACCCTCCTCTGTTCCAGCTCACACCCAGTGCCCCTTGTGCGATCATTAGATGCCCCTGAGCAGAGCCTGGCTCCATCCTCCTGAAACCCACCCATTCCATATTTACCAATAATAATGGGGTCACCCCTCAGTCTCCTTTTTTCCAAGCTGAAGAGACCCAGCTCCCTCAGCCTTTCCATACTCCCCTTTTAGGTCTGAAGAGATGTGTGACATGTGCTTGGGGTTTTCACTCCAATGCAGCATCACTCAGCTCACTTTTCCTTTTGGCAGAACCTCAGCTTCCACTCATAGCATCATGGAATGTTAGGGGTTGGAAGAGACCTCTAGATGTCATCAAGTCCAACAGCCATGTACGTGTAAGGTTATAACTCAAAACCATCTCTGACTGGTTCTTAAACACATGGAATCACAGAGCATTAGGGATTGGAAGGGACCTCGAAAGATCATCCAGTCCAATCCCCCTGCCACAGCAGGGTCACCCAGACCAGAATCATAGAATCATTAGGGATTGGAAGGGATCTCGAAAGATCATCTATCCCAGTCCCCCTGCGAGAGCAGGACCACCTGACATGGTCACGTTTGCTGTCCACAGGGTAACTCAGTGGTTTTTGATCCTTTCCTGTTTTCTGTGGTATTTCTGCAGCTTTGTGCTGCTGCCAGCGCGTCGATATCAGACCGCAGCTCCTTCCTAACAGAGCTGCTCTTGTTCTCTGCTTGCGTAGCGGCAGCACTGTGGGAAGTCGCTTGTGATAAGGTCCCTCATATCCTTCCGTAGTCTGAGATAAGGGCTTTTTGGGTCTGAGAAGCTTGATGAGACCTGTCACAAAGCCTAGGAAACTCCAAACCACAGCTGTCAGGACTTTATGAAGGTCCAACACCCCCAGCAACTCCAAGTCCTGGGAGATAGTTCCGTTGGCCACTGGGCTCTGGAATTGTCACTGCTGCAGTCATCTGAGCTCTCTTTGTTCTGTGGAAATGAAACCACACTGCTGCGGGGGAAACCCGTTTGCTCTGGAAGGGCTGGCGGATCGGCTGCCGCTCCTGGGCTGCCAGTGAAGTGATTGGGAGCAACACAAGGGCTACTAAAAGCCACATCTGGGGCTGCAGCACTAAGAATCGCTCAGCCTGTTCCCACAGCCTCGCGTGGGTGATCTCAGGAGATGAAGCACTAGTCTGAGGAGCTTAAAAATACATTGAAATACTAACATCTCAGTGCATTTATCTATTAAGGCATCAATTAAATGTTGTAATTTTATTAAATGTTAAAATTCTATGTGTGTTTTATATGGTTTTTTTGGTCTGGGTGGTCCTGCTGTGGCGGGGGGATTGGACTAGATGATCTTTGAGGTCCCTTCCAATCCCTAATGATTCTATGGTTCTATGAATTTATAGACTTAAAAAACACTTTATATATGTTTTATATTTATATAATAATAATAAAGCATTTAATATGTGTTTTATATGAATTTATGTAATTATAAAACATTTTATATAGGTTTTATATGCATTTATATAATCATGAAACACTTTATATAGGTTTTATATGAATTTATATAAGCATAAAACATTTTACGTATGTTTTATATGAATTTATAGACTTCTTATAAAATGTTTTGTGTATGTTTTATACAAATCTATATAATTATAAAATATTTTATATAGGTTTTATATGAATTGTGTGTCTGAAGGATGGAGCCAGGCTTTTCTCAGTGTCATCTAGTGATAGGACGAGGGGCAGTGGGTGTGAGCTGGAACATAGAAGATTCCACATCAGTCTGAGAAGGACCTTCTTCCCAGTGAGGCTGACAGAGCCCTGGAAGAAGAAGAGAGCCTACCACCTTTGGGAAAAGGGCTTTGGCTACTCAAGAGGAGTATCGGGATTTAGTTAGGTCAGGTAGAAAGAACATTAGGGAGGCAAAAGCTCAGCTAGAACTCAGCCTGGCCACTGCTGCAAGAGACAATAAAAAGAGTTTTTACAAATATATTAACAACAAAAAAAGATCCAGAGAGAGTCTCCATCCCTTACTGGATGCAGAGGGGAACATGGTTACAGAGGATGGGGATAAGGCTGAGGTACTTAATGCTACCTTTGCCTCAGTTTTTAATAGTCATCCTCCTGATACTCAGTTCCCTGAAGTGGAGGACAGGGATGGAGACCAGATTGATCCCCTCATAATCCAGGAAGCAGTAAATAATGACTTTCTAAGCCAACTGGATACTCACAAGTCTATGGGGCCAGATGGGATCCACCCAAGAGTGCTGAGGGAGCTGGCGGAGGAACTTGCCAA